>NNCF01136727.1:3128-25579 GCA_002313205.1 Laupala kohalensis
TATAAAACCATGAATTTCAAACAGAAATGCTCGCAAGATCCCTCCTTGACTACGATCTTCATCCGCCATTGAGTAGAGCGAAACATTGAAACAGTCCAGCTGAAGTGTATAATTGTTTTCTTAATTTGTATTCTTATTATTTTAGAACACAACAATATGATTAAATATGATTTAATTTGTATCTATTAGTTATTTGTACAGTACAATAGTAGCAACGTATACAAAACAATATTTGGGAACTCGCTTGAATCGTTTTAAATGCATGAGAGCATGTAGAATCATTGCGATCAAGCGCAACACTTTCGTTATTTGTGCATCTCACCTCGGAGAAGTCAAGTTTATATCTCAAATGTGCGGTGACCTAAAAATGGAAGTAATGGGAAAACACTACGGAATATTTACTACAATCAAAGTTATTTTAGTGATTTAGAAGTTGGTATTTTTTTCAAATGTTTCCTCAATTTGACGCAATGTATAATACCATCAATTATTATTGCAATCATCTCGGTTAAATGGCAGATGAGATATGTTTTACTTTCTCATATACGTAGTGTATACAAAGTTTCGTAATCGTGAAAAAATTCGAAAAGGAAATTTCGACGGAAATATCCGTTTTGGCGAAGCCTGATTCTGAAAAAGTGGTTTTTGGCATAACGTCCTTCCGTCTGTGCGCAGTGATTCTGAGTTAATGGATGAACCAATTTAATTCCATTTCGTATTTACGATAGAATTTACTTCTTGTCGATGCACGTGCTCTAATTTTTTTACTTTGAAACAAAGGGTACTTCACATGAAGGTCAGAGTACTTTTTCAAATGTTTATCAAAAACGGCTCCAATTTTTGCTTAAATTATGTTATGATAGCATGCATTAGATCCGCTTTAGCAGTATTTTGCTTGACAGTTTGGTATAAACGCAGTAAAATAATTTTTACCTGCTACACTTACACATTAGTTTACTGTTTCAAGAAACTTGAATAATATTTAGCAGTGTAAATGAACCAAGCAGACGTAGAATACTCCTTTCGGAAACTCAAATGAAAGGTATGTTAATAATAAAACACATAGGACAGCAAACGCAATGGAGATACGAAAGTACATCAATTTCTATCTACAACGAAATTCCATTTACATCGATGAGTAGTTATTGGCCCCATTATTATAGCAGAAGATAAATTGATGAGTTTAGGTCTAAAATAAAATTAATCTGTATTTGCCGACGTTTCGAAAAATATATTGATAATTGAAAAAAAAAAAAATGTCTACAGAGTGACGGTTGAGTGTGTAGTGTGATTGGAGGTATGGATGAATATAATGGAAGGGGTACGCATGCGACGGTGTAGGTGATGGAATGGAATGAAATTTATGTATAAGCCCTGAGGAAGATAATATATTTTTCGAAACGTCAGCAAGGACTGATTAATTTTATTTTAGACCTAAACTCATCAATTTATCTTCTGTTACATTTACATAACACTGTTACGATATTTATAAGACTAATATGTCGCTATATGTTTTGAAATAATATTCTGAATATATATTTTACTTTCAAATTTCAAATAAAAGACAGTAATAACTTCATCTAGCACTGGAAGACGACCTAAATATAGAGAACCAAACTATAGAAATGACTCTTTCACTATACCGTTTTTTCTCATTATGCTACTGACGGGGAAACGTATATGAGAAAGTATATGCAATGGTTTTGCACCACTAGTTTTAAACTACGAAATCCGCCCTTAAACACAGAAGAAGAAAAACATAGACTACCTAAAAATTGATCTGTTCCAGAGACTAGACCTGTGTGTCCTTGTTTATAAAACGGAGAAACCTATATGAGAAAGTATGTGCAATGGTTTCGCACCACTAGTTTAAACTTTAATTCACAATAACTACATAATTCATTTATGCCTATTTCAGGTGCTTGAGTGATTAAATTCTACCTACGCAAGTTCTACGTTAAATTGGTATGGGGTGGTCATCTATTAGCTCGGACCGATCATTAGAGGCCACTTGGATTGAGTGGTCACTAATGGCCGTTTGGAGTTAATAGGTGGCCACCCACTGGCCATTTCTACCGGAGTTGTTTGGCTGAGACGAAATACAACCACAAGCGAGTTTTGTGTCTCCTATCTTCGTCATCAGTGTGCGCGGTCCAATTGCTCCTGAAGGCCACAGAATGAATGACGCGCTTTGACGTTCTGTTGTAAGGCGGAATGTCACCGATGCGCACTACACGTACTGTACTAACGCATTTATTGCACGAGTATATGGTTCCATATATAACTAAATCTAAATTAATGTCTTTCAATAACTACATGTTCATATCAAGGACCGCTACTGTAAATTCAAAATAATTGTATGCTCCTACGTTGCATAATTCATTGTATTATATTATACAACAAACTAGATCGCACTATCGTCTCTTATTATTTTGCATTACAACATTAATTTGCAGGTTTAAATGTATTTGTTAATCATCTTTTCTTGACCTTGTGTATCTCAACATTTCCTTGAGGAAATGTGGATTCTATAAACTATTCACAATGAGACCATTTTCTACAGCGTTGATATGTCTACTTGAGGGCTTTGAGGGGAAGTATACTGCGTACATTGTACCCAAAATAATGTTCAAATCTATTTGAAACTGGTCCTCGTTTTGTCGGAACTCTCATTTCGTTGACGAGAGAGAGAGAGCACTTTACATGTAAAAATTTCCATCATAAATTGTAAGTAATGTCAGGGGAGAACTTATAATGTAGTAATACAAAAAAATTGCTTTTAAAACAAAAATAATATTTATTTAAATAAATTTGTACAGTGAAAATTAAATAATTCAAACCAGAGTAGGGTTATTCACCCTGCCCATAAAAATAATATTTCCATCAGCACCTTGGATGACGAAGAAGAATGGATGATTCACATGAAAATCTCTTTCTATTCTTCCAGATCTTGAAAAGAATTCCACGGCTGAAAAATAAACATTTTGAGCATGAAAATGTGAATAAATTCAAAATACTTCAACGTATTTTCTATTTATTTAAATATTGCACTTGAATGATTTTAAGGTATTATTTCTACTCTCACTGAAGTCAAGTTGTCAACTATTCACCGGAGGAGTTCTAATTAATTAATAATTCGCTGAACTGATTTTTACTGTTAGAAGAGGATAATGTTGTGATTTTGAAACTTGATAACAAATTTAAATTGTCATTTAACTCTTTCTTTGTCAAGTGTTGCATTGTTTTAGTCACGCGATGCGGCTTCCGTTTCCGTTAGTAGTATTTTCCGCAGTTTTTGGCGAATTATTCTGGTAAATGCAAGGTATGAAAATCTGAACTTTGTTGCATTTCAATTCCTATTTGCTCTGGGTTTTTTTCATTACGTTAAACCGATACTTTTGTCAGAATATCTAAAACACAAGCGCGCGAAAGTTTCTTCAAATAAGCCGTAATAATTTTAAGTCAATTAATTCAAAATTCTGCACAGTAAGGGTGTGAAAATTCATTGTCAATTGCCAGCGAAAGGGTCAAACTATTATTTGAAACAGTTTTTGGGGGGTGCATCAGCCTAGTCATTCTGGCGGATATAATACCTTAAATACAGACCATTACCTGTGGCTACAGCAGCTTCTGTTCCTTTTTCATTTACTTCTACAAAAGCTTTCTGCAGAACCTTCGATACTTGGATGTTCGGAACATCTGAGAGTTGGGTTAGATTGGCGCGCCGGTCGAAAAGATCCAGAACCTGAAGCTGAAAATACAGTTTCTTTTAAATATTACGTAATAAGTATTAGTCATTACACTTTGGATTACGATATTTTATGAATAAAACAAACTAAAAATAAGCTTCAAAACATTTTAAGAGATCTCAAATCTTATGTTAGTTTGTATCACTTCATTAGACAACTTAATCTATTTCGGAGTTAATAATACTCCTGCCATTTAGCTAAATTTTTAATAATTATCTAGCCCACATTTTAACTAACTGGATATAGATTTGGTCAATAAAAGTTGTGAATTTTGAAATGTATTTTTTTGTGTACTATGTAAGTGTAAAATACTATTTAAGTCTTTGAGTGTACAAACTGAACACAACATGGATGTTGAGTCAAATTAAAACCTCTTCTGGAATATCAACACAACACCAAGGTCAGTTGAAGGTACACTAACACTAATGATTTGATGTGCAAATACTTGCAATATGATTTATTAAAAATTTAGTTGTAGTTAGAGTTTTTTATTCATATTATTAACAACTGCTGAAAATACCATTCACAAAAATATAGTTCATTAATTTCAATGCCAATAACGTTTCCAAGAAAAACGTGGGATATTCTTACCTTTTGTAGCTTTTCCTTTAGACTTAATTCAGTTAGAATTTTAAATTTTGGGAGCTTGACTTTCAATTCCACTGGATACAATGCCAGTTCATTGAAATTTATCTGAGTAAGTTTATCTTCCAACTGGTTCAGACCATCTATTTGATTGGGGAGAATTATTAACATTCGCATCATTGATCCCTGCCAAAAAAAGGATTACAATTTATTTAGCAGTAATATGTTTGATATTTTTAAGGTGCTAAGACCACAATAATGTAATGAAACTCAATATTTCTGGAAAAACTATCTCAAATGGATGAACAAAATATTATAATATTCCTTTGAAAGCATTAATACCAAATGTTATAGTTAGACAGAGTTGATTTCAGTCTGAAATAGAAATGAATAAAATATGCTATTCTATGAATTAAAAAATTAACCAAAAATTTCTAAACAAGTTCATGATAGATTTTGTAAATTATGAAAACTCTACTGAATCTTAAAATATTCGCGTACAACTCTACGATTTATGATGGTGAATAATGTCCTCAAAACGTATTATATACAAAAGCTCATGTAATCTTCGTCGTGGATATAAAATTGTCGTGAAAATTGATCTTATTTTATTTCATGTATACATTCCTTCAATGCCACTGATATGAGTATTGTGACATTACATTCCTATGCAAAAGTGAGCAAATAACAAGTCAAGTTGTATTGAGAATAGGAAAAAGAAGAACAAACGGTACCTTGTAAGGCAATTCCATAATGGTGCAATCCAGTTTGGGCAGTCTTTTGAAACCAGTTTGAAACACCCCATTCATCATAGGTACTTGTACCACGGAGTTAGGTTGTGTTGACACGTAGAATGGTTCTTCTCTAGTCTCATTCTCTTTGAAAGATTTTAACCACTCTCCTTTAAAGTAAATTGCATTTGCCAATACGACGACGGCTCTCGTATCCAAAGTATCTGAAATTTTTTACACATTGATGAAGACTTTTCTAAAATTAATTCTTTTATTGTAATCATTTTCGATTAAATAAAATAAAAACAAGGAAAAATCAGAAAAACACGTGTTTTAAGACAAAACGATGAAATGTTTTATTCCTGTCATAACTTTCGAATGAATTAATTGTACATTAAAGGGATGCGTAAAACGTAACTCACAAGGTAAGATTCCCAGGTGTATCTCTCCGATTTTTTTTTAGTTTTTGATATATTGTAGAGTTTGAAAAAAATATTCAGCACGTATATTTTGTTTGGGCTAAGATTATTATCAGGGCCCGGATTTTGATGACATGTCATCGTATTTTCCTTATGCAGTGTGCATTGCTCTTAAATATTAAAATTCTTAACACAAATCTCTGGTTATAAAAATATTAATATTATTGGGCATATTTTCGTCATATTCTGTGCTTTTGAAATTTTAGGTCATTTTTTCATTTATTACATAATTTTTTGCGTTTTACCCCCTTTTCTGACCCCTCTCTTTTTTGCAAGAAATTAGATTAACTAAAATTATTGAATTATTTAACATTTATTTTTAATATAAAGAAATAATTGGATATTTGATCAGTAGGTCGACAATGTACGTGTTGAGAGTCGGTTTATTACCTATACCGTACATATTGTTGTCACAGTAAGCAATTCTCCTATTTCCACTGTGCCTGTGGTAGCAAAAAAGCCCCTCGACAATGTGCAAGTTGCAAGCCAAGCGTTTGATCTGTTATTTTCATTATCACAGATTTAGTTATGTACAGATTTTCTGAGAGGAAAGTTTGGTGCTTATTTCAGGTTTCATAGTTTCATTCAGCCATGCCTAAAATAAAGCCATCTATATCATGTCATTTAAGACGAATTGAATATGAATTTGGAGATGTTTTCTCTACGGACAGTGAAGTGTTATTTTGTAAGATGTGCGAATCAAAGGTATCAGCCGAAAGAAAATTCTCTGTTTAGCAACATGTGGGTCGCGATAATCATGTACGGGCAGTGCAACTCGCAAGTAAGAATAAATCCACGCAACTTTTCCTGCAACAAAGTGTATCCATGAAGGAGAATAAATCGTCAGATTTTTACAGAGACTTTTGTGAAGCATTAGGTCCCACAAACATCCCATTTCGGACGTCCTATCACAGACGAATCAACTCTTCGGAAGAACTACCTGTCACAATGTTACGACAACACCATTAACAAGACGCGGGAAAAAGTACATGGAAAAAAGATTTTCATATCTAATTACGAAATGAGTGATATAGAAAATCGTTACTTGGCTAAAATGATTATTGGTATATTGGAGATCGACAGACCAGATGAAGTGTTTCTGTTTACAAGTGAGGTATTAGAAACTGTTAATCACTCTGCAATTTGTAGATTATTTGAAAAATGCATGTTTTTGTTGTGGCCTGAGGGTACCAGAAATGATGTCTTGCTTTTTGTCTCTGACGCAGCGCCATTGTGAAAGCAGGAAAGTCAATACAAGCTTTTTACCCGAAAATGGTGCACATTACTTGCTTCGCGCAGGCTATGCATAGAGTGGTAGAGGAAGTTAGAGCACATTTTTCTCAAGTGGATTGCCTAGTGTCAAAGACGAAGAATATTTTTGTCAAGGTTCCCTCGTAAACTGCTCTTCACGACCATGACTCCCGGTATTCCACTCCCACCAGAACCTGTCATCACCCGATGGGCCACCTGGATAGATTCAGCAATATATTATTGCGATCATTTCCAGATGGTGAAGCGTGTTATCAAAAGACTAAATCCTGACGATGCTACTGCAATTGATACGGCTAAAACACTATTTTCGAACAGTGAAATTGAAGGACAGCTAGCCTTCATAAAGACAAATTTCAGTTGCTTAACACAAGGAGAAAGGTGCAAGTCTGGAAAGTTCTCTAACTCTAGTTAAAAAAATTGCATCTAATTTGAAAAGTGTAGGAGGAGAGGTTGGAAGAAGAGTATCTAAGAAAGTGGAAAATATCGTAGTCATTACAATATTTTAATAAACAATAATCGTAGTCATTAAAAAGTGCTTCCTGCAAAACGATTTATTACACTACAAATATCTCATAATTCCTACATTTGTGCACCCTTGTACTGCGCATCTTACGTTGGAATCTCATCTAAAACTAAACGTTACTGGATTCTCAAAAACAGCTGATCTTGTATCAATACAACCACTCAGTACCTTAAGGACCTAAATAAATTATCATATCGGAAAAGTAAACCTGGAAACCTTTCATTGTGAATGGAATTTTTATACTTCTAATCCACCATATTGAATCGGACATTTTAAATATTGACAAACTAACATCAATTTCGTTATTAGAAACCTCAAAAAACGTAAGTATCATCAATGATTTTAGCACAAACAAATACGTATCGAATTTTTTTTTTCGAACTCAACAAAATATTGAAAAAAATCGGAGAATTATACCTGGGGACCTTTCCTTGTCAATATTCTGTTTCTAAGAAAACACTGCATATACTCAAGCTGAATTTAATTTACGCGAAAATTAGAGAAATGGTGTCGGGCTAACCTTGCTTGAACAGATCCTTGATTTTGCCTCCAGTGGCTTCCTCCGCCCACTGATTGATCGTCTGACGCGCAGCTTCGTTCGCTGATTCGAAGTTCACTTGTTGGGTGTCGGAGTCAAAGTATTCTACCGCTGTTCTACGGAAGGCTTCCTTAACGACGAAATTCTCTTGAAGGAACAGCTTGTTTGCAATGCTAATGTCGACGCCATCGGACGACTGAAAACAAAAAATATTTGTCATTATACGATTTGCAATCTGGCTGCTTCCCCGAACTCTGCTGGCACTTCCACCGCTAATGAACACACAGTACATTTTGTTCACGTTTACGTTTTCATATAATTCTTGGTTACCCGTTTGGATCCTCCTAACAGGGTGAGGTCCATCTCATACCATCCCCACCTAAATATGCTGCTAAAAGGTTTTAGCATGTATTGACACGGCTCAAATTATTCCTGAAGTTAATTGACTAACTGAAAATATATTATCTTCCACCGAAATAACGTTTGAATGTTATCGTAATCGTATAGTGCGTGGACTCTGAATAAAAAGTATTTTTATTGGACGATTTGATAGATAAAATGATAACTTTCAGTGAGAGGTAAAAATGGTGATGAGGCGGGAATCGAACCCGGGACTCCCTGATTTGATTTCAGGGCTGTTTACTACACCCGAACTATTTCCATCCAAACCTGAACCCCGTAAGGTGGGGATGTGCCTCAGGACTTCCGGTGTTTAGGTCTGGGTGGAAATGGTGTACTGCTGTGGAAGGCGAACGGATGGTTAATTCCCCTGCGTTCAAAGCAAAAGTCGCGGTTTCCGTTCCCATCTCGTCGCCATTTTCACCTAACCGAAAGTTAATTCTTTTTAATTCGGGACATTCTAAAGCAGTTGCCAGATCGCTCATGTTACAGAAGAACCCCTCTTAATCGGTCCTCGGATTAACCGGCCTATCCCTTGGAACAGTTTTTCCTCTCTCTTTCAACATACAGTAGATGGCGAGGTAGTGACGCAAACATTGAAAGCATTTCGTTTCAAGTCCCAGGAAAGTAAAACGGGGCGTCGTGATATTAGGTTTGCGTAGTGGTGTGCACAACGGGGAAGGGGACGAAGTTCTCTAAATTTATTGTGAAAAAAGTAGTTGCAAACTGCGTATGACCACGTGGAGGACAACAAACTAATTTACTCTCCGGAAGTAAGCAAGGGACCATCCCATCAATTCCGATCAAGGATCCTAAGGGAGAGGCGGATTCAAAAGTTTCAGCAAAAATTCCTAGAAAAGATAAAAAGTTAGCTGCGAGTTATGATACTACTAGAATATCAATACATTCGTAATTTGACAGAAAAAAATTATTTTACATGTACAAGTTATTGCCGAACTATAGATTATTTTGAGTGTAGTGTTTAAAAAAAAAGAATTGAAATAACACTACATTCATGATTTATTATTACAATAAACTTGCCCCTAGACAAAGCCTAAAGAACCTGTATAAGAAATCCGCCTCTATCCGAAGGAAAATCGGAGCAAAACCCGGGTCAGAATGGGGCTACGGAATTAATGTACACAACCGTGCCAAAGTTGAGTACACATAAAACTAAATTAATATGAATGATAAGACACAACACAATCATGTAAGAAAATAGTTTTTTTTAAATTGATGTAAGTTATTTAAAAAGTACTACAAGTTTGATTCATACATTAAGTTTTCAAAGTTTATATATTTAACTGTACATTACAATTACATGAGTTGCATTGACGCCTCATTTGTTTGTGTATTCATGATGACTTGATGAAATGCTAGGGTCTATTTGGACGAAAATCGATTTTTCACTGGAACCTCGAATTAACCAACCAAACGGGTAACTAGTGAGGGTCTCGGTCGCGACCAGACCGGTGAGGTTCTACTGTGCTTTAAAAATGACAAAATTCACGAGTCTCCAGTGTTATATGAGTACGGGGGTGAAGTTTACGTGAAAGAGCGTGAACAATTACCCGCAAAGAACTCAAGAGCGCCTTGTAGCCCATGGCGACGTGTTGCCTGTCCTCTGGAAGGCGCATTGCCAAAGCCAGCTGGCGCGCTGTCTCTCCTCCACAGCCCATCCAAACGAGGGCCATCGCCGAAGCGGCGCTCAGAGGAGACATCACTAGATTGGCGCTCTCGTTCCTCAGCGTCTAAAACACAGATACATGGGTGAATAAAAAAAGCTTTGAAAACGTTCACCAATAATAAAACAATTACTTAGTTTTCTATCGCTAAGAAATTCTTTACTTTCCAATTACAGAGTCAGTAAGAAATCGGTCGAAAAATATGTTTTGAGATCTCTTCGGATCAGTGCGAATTGACTCCAGGAGAGTCTATTTCAAAATTTTGGCGATGATATCCAATGTCGTATGTGTGTGTGTATGTTAAGAATTTTGTTCCCGCGATCACATTTAAGGGCTCTAATGACCTCGATGTTGACGAGCCCTAAAGCCCCACAAAAAAACAACAACGATAACTCACGAACAAAATGTNTGAGATTTGATTTTGAATATGTTGGGAATAAATGTCTGTTTCTGGACAGCTCATTCCGACTTCATTCACACACCGCTTTTCTACTTCCGGTTTCTTCATATTAAAAATTTTGAAAATATGCATAAAAGCAATATACAAAAAAAAAAGGGATTTTTTTTGTATCTGCCAATAAGGCTATTGCAATGAGTTTAAGGTGGATGATATTTCATGCAATATTTTATTTATTATGTTATTATGATTTTCAAGAGTTCACCATGTGCTGTGATAATAAATACTTTGCAACCGATTGACCTTAGAAATATGTCATCTTATTTAATAGTTACAGTATAAAATTATTTCTTTTTTGAATTTTCTTTTTCATAATTTTTTAGCGTTATGCTGTGTGTTTAGTGCCACGAGAATTGTCATTGGAAAGTTGAGTGGGGCACACTCCAGATTTTTTTTCTTAACAAATGTACGTTTATACTTGTATACATGTATGAGCGTCTTGAATGAGATACACGTCAATTTGCGTGTGCTAGTGCCATACAGCTATTCTTTGACGTGTCACTCAACAGATTCTGAGACAAATCCCGATACATTTTGTGTGAGCTTCATTCAGGATATACTGTACATGTATGCTAATACAAGTCGTAAACGCGTACGCGCATGCGCGGATCCATGGACAATACGATATGTTTGTTTTCGATCTGTATTCTTTGTAGGTTTTATCATTGTCGTCGTATGTTTTTCTCGGTGTCTAATGACTCCTGTGATCTTAATTAGTGAGTAGTGCATATTATATTAACTAGTTAAGTTCAGATTAGTTTATTTCTTTAGTATATTAGTATATCAGTTTGTGTTTTTTCCTCGTGATACACCAAGCGTTCCCTGATACAAATCGTGAAGTGTAAACGCTGCCGTACGAGGTAGAGGAGTCTGATCTCATACAAATCGCAAACCTTCGGCAACTTGCGTATATATTGCGTTTATACAAGTCGCTCATACTTGTGTAAACATTCCTTTTTCGGCTATTGCAGTTCCCCAATTTATTTAACTCTTTAAAACACGAAATTATTTCTTTTCGTCGTATCCTATGTTATGTCGGTCAACGGACGTCAAATAATGTTATTCAAATTTTGTTTTGTTGGGTTACTTTCCAGACACACTGTGTTGCTTCTTGTCCCAAAATCAGTCGAAAATCGATATTTACAATTTAGGACCGTCAAATGTTTTGGTGGGGAACTTCAAAGGTTCTTAGAAATAATGTGAAATCAAACCTTACGCTTTCCAAAAATTGAAGATAAGGGACCAAAAAAACTAAAAATTTATACACCATGAAATTCCTGTTGGGTCTTTTTGTATTTCCAGCACTTTTTCGATGGGATAAAGTTAAAATTGATAATCTGCGCCCTCAAAACCATGGAAAAAATCAGGGTAGACCCTGTTTTGAGCTCTGAATAACTGGACTACCCAAATTCAACATATAAAATATATTTAATGCTCAATAAAAATATAGAAGTCGAATTTGGAAATAAAAATTGGTGCTCTTTCGCCTACCCTATAGAATACGTATGCTGAATTTCGAAATTCGGCGCTTTTTTGTAGACTTGCTACAGAAATTTCATGGTCTATTTTTATATAGTTCTTTTTTCGGACCTGAGTCTTCGATTTTTGTAAAGCGTAAGGTTAGACTTCACATTATTTGTAAGAAACCTTTCAAGTACCCTAATCTAAAATTTCAGGGTCCTACTTTGCGAGTACCGATTTTTGACATCTAATGTTACAGAGCGACGTTCAGTATGCAGTCTCTTTGTAATGTATAATTATTTTTTTAGGAATTAGTTTGGTCTTCGCCATGGGTGAATGAGTTTCTTTATAATACACAGTGTAATAACGAGCTTTAAATGAATGTAGCTTTAAACAGTACATTTTTATCTTAACAATGATATTTTTTATTTGAAAACATACTAAATTAATTTATCAAAATATCAGAAAACAAAAAATGTAACTATCTGGTTTAAAGGATTTATAAAAAGCCTACTAACATATCAATAATACAACAAATTTATATAAAAATGTGTAACAATAACTATTAAATTTTACCCAAGTGATTTCGTGAACATTTTCAGAGAAACGATTTAAATGGTCTGAAATAAGATGAAAAAAGCAAAGAAACGTTGCTATTTCGAAAAGCAAACAGGTTGTCTGTTAACTTTACTTCTACACAGCTTTTAGTTCTGGATAAATATTTAATCGAGGGAAATTAAACACACACATACAAAAACAAGTTATGATGTAATCGGTATTTTTTTTTATTTTTTCATTACATGTGTTGAGATGAAATCAAAACAAAAAATGTCCATTTTAGGACTGAAAAGTTTTCAATTTTCCCTTTTTTGCCATTTTTTGTCATAAAACACGTCTTAGTGGTCAAATTTTGAATAAAAAGCTTTTAAGCAATATTTTATGAAAGAGATATATTTTAACTACTACATTTCGTCGGTATAGTGCAAAAACGTAGGGCAAAAGAATATAGTGTTAAAAATGTAGTAGTTAAAATATGTTCCGATTGTGTGGGTTGGTAATGGCAAGACGTTTCGAGAAGTGGTGGTCCCTTGGAAGTGCGAGCAGTGATTTGTTATCTATGGGTAAAGAATGAGTCCGCGTCTGACATTCAGAGATCGTGGAAGTTTATGTTTAAGAAGCAATGAGCAGACATGTAACGAAATGGTGTCGCTCTTTTCAATCGGGGACAGAAGAAGTGGAAAACCGCAATAGGGCAGCGAGCGGCCGTCCAAGTTCTTCAATGACAAACACGTCACGAGTTAAAGAAATGATTCAAAATTATTGACGGGTAACTGTGTGTAATAATGTCAGAGCTGAGATCCTCTTGCATGACGATGCCAGGTCCCATATTGCCACACTCAAAAAATTGCTGCAGGAGTTAAAGTGGGAAGTCCGGAGCCATCCACAGTACAGCCCAGATTTGGCATCCAGTGACTATTTCCTTTTCCTCAAATTGAAGGAACACTTATCTGGAACACGATTCTCTTCAAAGAGAGATGTGAAAACAGCTACAGAGAACTGGCTCAATAGGCAGGGACATGATTTCTACCAATCCGCTTTGTACAATTTGGTCCTCTGTACAGATAATAGATAGTTCTAAATAGATTTGATGACTATGGGAACAAGTGAAAGACAAGAATGCCTCTTAATTCCATTTTGTATTTTCTGTCTATTGTTAATACATAATTTTATTACCCTTGTTGGATAAATTCTCGTATAACCGCGGTATCTCTTAGGATTTATGTGCAGGGGTCCCAAGGCAATTGACATTGTATGTTGCCTCCCACAAAAGCGTCACCGTTGGTCCGGCGGAAGTTCGGATGGCAGTGGACACGAGGGGAGCTTTATCGTTCTTATCTCGATTACCAAGTATGGGAGAAATTGGGAATTTGAAGTGTATGACAGTGTATACTATTTTTTAATAATTTTAAGGCTAATAATATTAAGTGATTTTAATAGTTTCCATTAATTAGCAATATTTTTGGAATAATTAATTATAACTACGTGTTTTTTTAATGAATGTAGTTAATACCAAACTCTCTTGAAAATAAAGTTTGTTATAAATCCGCCAATGCCTGCCTGCATGCACTATGATCGGAATTGATGGAATGGTTTTCTAGCTTGCTTCCGAAGAGTGAATTAGTTCATTGTACTCCGCGTGGTCATACGTAGTTGGTAACTAATGTTTACACTTATTTCTTGTAAATGATTTAGAGAGCGAATGGTATTACAGTTCTAGTCCCCATATGTTATAGATCATGCACGTCACAGAGACATCTGTGAAACCGCTGGAGGTCATTGAGACTAGGCATGAAGCTACTTCCGTTATCATAGAGCGGAAGCAATTTGGCATGACCCTCACTGAAGATCGAATTTCAGGGCCTTTTAGTGTTGGTTTTTATAGAGTAATTTGTGTTACGTAAAGGTCATGTTGCTAGATTTCATATTGAATACTAATCGAACGTACACTGTGCCGAAATATGTTTTTAAATCACGTAATAATTTTAATATGTAATCAATACTAACAATAATGGATTTTATGAAATGTCTGTGGTACGCAAATCAGAAAAAGTGATCGATGAAATTATTTAAAATTTCAAAGGATATTTCTGCAGCGTTATTGGAATTAAAATGCAAAGGATGGTTTATATTGATGAATTATGGGAGTAGAAAAACAATTAAAATTGGTTGCTTATGAGTAGATATGAATCTTCACTCGCATGACTGTTGACTATGAAACTTACTAATGTGTCCGCCAGAGATCGATTGCGTTACGTGAGGCGGACAATCCACTGAACGTATAATCTACGTGACCGAATCATAGAAGCAAAATTATATGAAGACTGTGGAGAACATTGTTTCCAAGTACGTAACCGAAAGGTGTAATGAAAACCAAAGAATTCAGATGTCTTAACTATGAGCTTTGTGTATTTTTGTGTGAAATGTATTTTCCTTCAGTGTGGAATTTGAAGTAGTTAGTAATTACGTACATATTACCATACAATGCTGACAACAAGATATATTTTTGTAGGTATTCTTCGCGTTATTTAATTGAAGTCTCATAAATAGAAAAATATGGAAACTAACTTATGAATTAATAATATTATATAAGAACCTCGGGCAACACCGGGCAAAATGTGTTGAAATACATTCAACAGAAAAGTTCCAATATTATCTTCAATTGTATTAAAATGCTCTAATACATGCGGATTGCAAAGGACACTTTGGGAGAGTTTCATGAAGATGTAGGAAATTTGGCCACAAATGTGATAGAAACTATCGGTGAAAATGTAACCGTATTTCGTAACAACTTTGGGAGTAATATAGATGAAGCCATCTTCAGTAGTCAGGGCTCTAATAACCTAGAGGTTGACAAGCCCTAAAGCGCCCCCCCCCCAAAAAAAAAATCAGTTACGAAAACAATTCGGTATGACTGTCTTCTGTAACGGGTCAAAATAGAAACCTGTCTCTTATACACATCAGATGTGTATAAGAGACAGNATCTAAGAGTAATTGTCAATTTATACTGGAACCAATCTGCAGTCATGAGAATAGATCAAGACCAATCTGAACAAGTGGGAGTAAGCCGAGGGGTTAGGCAGGGTTGTATAATATCACCGATATTATTTAACCTTTATTCCGAACACATATTCAAAGAAGCATTACTTGACGTGGACGAAGGAATCTCAGTGAATGGTGTCAAACTCAACAATTTGCGTTACGCAAATGACACTATTGTGTTTGCGGATACAATGGAAGGGTTGCAGAAGTTGATGAACAAAATCTCTGATACAAACAAGAAATACGGCCTGGATATACAAAAAAATATGATAATCAGCAAGAAGAACATACGACGGGTGAATCTGTTCATTGATGGCAATAGAATAGTGCGAGTTTCACAATATCCGTACCTGGGTACCATCATTAACGAAGCGTGGGACAGTTCGCAAGAGATAAAGTGTCGCATTCGAAAGGCGAGGAGTGTTTATGGTGTAGAAACATGGACCCTTACAAAGGCAACCACTGTTAGACTAGAAGCCTTTGAACTATGGCTATACAGAAGAATATTGAGATCATGGATTCGTAAAGTTACAAATCTAGAGGTTCTATGTCGGGTTAACAAAAGACCAGAGCTGATCAACACCAAGTGTCGTAAACTACATCATCTTGGTCACATTATGAGGAATCAAAAAAGATATGAGCTGCTTCAACGTATCCTGCAAAGGAAAATAAAAGGAAAAAGATCTCCCGACAGAAGGAGAATTTCCTGGATCGACAACCTTAGAACCTGGTTCAACAAAAACTCCGAAGAATTGTTCCGAATTGCAAAGGATAAAGCCAGAGTAGCCATGATAATCGCCAGCGTCCGAGATAGACAGGCACGCTAAGAAGAAGAAGAACGGTAAATAAATGAAGTTTTTTGAAAAAATGGTTTTCCTGATCTCGACATAAATTCTTGGTATATATGGTTTGGTAGGTTGAAAGTGTAACTGTGCCAGTTTACGATTTAATATGTGGTTCCACGATCGTATTCTCCACACGGGAGAATAATCGGAAAATGGTCCCAGAAACCTGTTTCTTAAATATTGGTATTTGTACACCTTCATTAATGTACATGCAAAAGACGAAACCAAATTATTCTCTTCGAGTTTCGAACCTTCGACCTTCCGATGTGGAGGTTAAATTCTTGCCTCAACGCCACGGGATCGGTCTGAGCTGAGTCTGGCATTACTTCCACTTACTTGTGTAAGGCTCCTTCCTTTCTCATTCCTGACCTTCCTTGGTCACCTCTTGTTCTTTTTGATCCCGACGCTAGGGCTAGGGTACCTTCATTTTCCTCATTTTTGCCTCCCCCCTCATTTTTTTGTCCCCCCCTCATTTCTTGTCCTCAATTTTTTGATGTATGTTTTGAGATATGTTTTGATATATTGTAATTCAGGAGGGTTTTTAGTGGGTATGGTTGAGTCATTCGGCGAGTCCCACACGCAGGGAGAGTCATGTTGGCTCTCAATGCGTAATTCCTTTTTCTTACCTGTACAGAATTTTAGGGCTCTAATGACCTCGATGTCGACGAGCCGTAAAGCCTCCCCCCCCNGGGGGGGGCAGAACAATCAACATTGTGACGAGATATAAGTAAATAATTTCTTTCAATTTTTACTCCTAAATATAATAAATGAGTACTAAGAAAGCTAACGAAATGTCTTCGTTAACCAACAAGAACATTGTGTGATAAATTGTTCATATTATATGAAGAAATGCGATTAAAGTACTACGAAACAAACCTTAAAGGAGATAAGCAGACAGTATGGACAGAAAACCGACAGATTCGCGTGCGCTGCGGTCGGAGACAGCACGAGGCGCTCGTAGGGGAGGCGATCGTCAAAACGAGTTAATAACACAAACTAAGACACAAAGCAATATTCGTTCCACACGCTCGAGCCAGAATTGCGCCACAAGAACATGCGAATTGAGTTGGTGTCCGAGATTGGCGGCGGATTTAAATTTTCATGAATTTGAATGACCTAGCAATATAAGTCGAGGGACAAATATTACTACTCTTATGGACAAGGGCGAAGTAAAAGCGTTGGCTACATTGAGAACAAGCTCTGTTCCAACATCAAGCCAGTTACACTGACAAAAATAAATAAATTAATAATACATTGTCAAGAGAGCAGTTACAAACTGCCTATGACCACGTTTATTTATTTTGTTGAGCTTTAAGGGCGCGTCAACAGCATGTGACCACGTTTAGAAAAATGAATTAATTTACTACGACTAATATACAATAATCTAATCAGCACAGTGCGTTTCCGTTCGTTTTAGTATAATTTTTTCAGACTTCGGGAATAGATAACGCAATCCATTTTTTTTGGATAACGCGGAACCTACATCGTCTTTGGCAGATCTCGATAAAGCGCCAGGTAATAACAAATTTATTGCCAAAAAAACAGTTACAAAACTATGACCACGTGAAGGACAATAAACTAATTTACTACTTCAATCACTGCGTAAAACTGCAGTGACAAACCACCATGCCGAATCTGGTCAAGACCAGTTTCATACCCACAGACTTGCTTTAAACTTTAAACGTTATTGTCAAAACAAAAAAAACAGTTACAAACTGTGTATGACAACGTAGAGGACAATAAACAAATTTGCTCTCCAGAAGCAAGCAAGCAATAGACCATCCCATCACAATTCCGGAGGGCACTAAGGCAGAGTCGGATTTAACATTTCAACACACTGCTAACAATAAAAATAGTTCGGTGCGACTTAACATAACACCAACTTAGCTTGAAATTAGATTTTGTTTAAATTAGATTAGAAATTGTGTCCTGTTTTTAAAAAATGTGTCTCTCTTACCTTGTACAGCTCAATCCCGAAAGCATTGTTCGATCGGGCGAGGGCCAGCCGAGTGCTGTCAGGGCTTGTCGCTTCTAGCGATTCGGCGGACTCGGAAGACTGCGCTTGAGTGGCGGTTTCGTCAGCGAATGCACAGCAAACAAACGCCAGCGCTGAAACAAAAAGTGTGGATCACTGTTATTTTAGTCAAAATAACAGTTTTTTAATAACAAAAAACATTTTATTGTTGATAATTACTTAACATAATGTACAATTATTCTACATGCAATAAATAACACTCTTACATTACTTGATTTTTTAAATCTATATTTTGAATGTCATTATATGGATTTTCCTCTTTTTTTAAGGTAGTATTAGCGTAGATAAAATAAAAACACAAAAATATCTGAAATCGGCGTAAATAAACAACGTGTGTGATTTCTACATCAGCGGCCATTTAAATGAAATAATAGCAATTATAGAGGATGCTGTAATACATTGCGTCTTATGGAGAAAACAATTATTTTCAAAAAATGACTAAATTTTAAATCACGAAAGTGATGGAAGTTTACCTTGATTTGTAGTAAATTATCAGCGTCGGGTTCTCACCAACAACAGAGAAATGGCAACAGTGATGGCTGAATACTTTGCTGACCTAACATTTACAGCAAACTGCAATCGTGATTTCGTGAGAAAAAGTGAAACAGCAGAGAGCACATCTTTTGACTTTCGTTCCACCAACTGGGAACCCTACAACTCTGCCTTCTCTATGTGGGAACTTGAGTCAGCTGTACCGACAGTCCACGACACTGCTCCTGGCCCTGATTCTATTCATTATGAAATGCTGAGACTACTCAGTCTCGAATCAAAATAATACCTTCTGGATATCTTTAATCTTTCATGGTCCGAGGGAGTATTCCCTAATTCGTGGAAGGAAGCAACGCTTATCCCTTTACTAAAACCAGGTAAGGACAAAACGAACATTAGTAGTTATCGAAGCATTGCCTTGACGAGTTGCGTCGGTAAAACTCTGGAGAGAATTATCAACCGACGTCTCGTCTGGTATCTTGAACGGCATGACTTGCTGAGTCGATCTCAGTGTGGTTTCAGGAAGTTCCATTCCACCCTGGACAACTTCTCCTGGAATCAGCAATTCAAGATGCTTTCGTCCGAAGACAACATCTCATCGTAATATTCTTCGACATCGAGAAGGCTTACGATACTACTTGGCGTCATGGCATTTTACAACAACTCTATGCCTGGGGATTTAGAGGACGTTTTTCCCTGATGCTCATGTCCTTTTTGATCCAACGTTCCTTCCGCTATAGAATTGGAAGAGACACCTCGGATCTCCTTCTCCAAGAGAACGGTGTTCCTCAGGGCTCAGTCTTTAGTGTCACCTTATTTGCAGTGACCATAAACAGCATTACGTCTGCTGTAAAGAATCCTGTTTTACACTCTCTTTTTGTCGATGACTTTGCTATATTTTGGTCATCACAGAGTGTCACAGGTGCGGAGCGACAAATCCAACTCGTCCTCAATAGATTATACCACTGGTCGAAAACGACAGGTTTTCGTTTCTCTGCTGAGAAAACACGCTGTGTTCTTTTCAGTAGGAGACCAAGCCTTCTGGCAGAACCTCACCTCACCCTGAGGAACAACGTTCTAAAATTCTACCCTTTTGTAAAATTCTTAGGTCTAATCTTTGATCAGAGACTAAATTGGATTGAACATCTGACAGACCTAAGAGCAAGAACATTACAGTCTCTGAATTTATTAAAGTGACTGAGTAGCAGGGAATGGGGCGCTGATCGCTACTCCCTGCACAAGTTTTATCGAGTATTCATAAGATCTCGGCTCGATTATGGCTGCGTTGTATATAGCTCTAACTCGTATAAGCTATTTAAAGAAGTTGGATAGTGTCCACCATGCAGGAATTCGACTAGTAACGGGAGCCTACCGCACTAGTCCCATTCCGAGTTTGTATGCCGAGAGTGGCGAACCATCTCTTTACCTCGGCGGCAACTCCTCATTCTACGACACTTGCCACTTGCAAACTTTACCCGACAATCTGGTGCACAACGCGGTTTTTCATCTTTCCTTTTAACCGTTTCTACAACAACAGACTGAGAGCAATCAAACCTTTTGGATATCGCTCGAAAGAAATTTTGAAAACCTTGATTATACGCACACCTAATGTCTTAAATCAATGTTTTAGTAAGACTTTTCCTTGGGCTTTTCGCATGCCGAAGATTAATTTTGATCTTCTGCATCATGACAAGAAGAACACTCCAGTCACGATGTTGAGGGTATATTTTCACCTAATCCTCGACAAACACCGGGTCCGTATCCCTGTGTTTACCGACGGGTCGAAGCAGGCTGATGGTGTCGGCTGCTCCGTGGTTTTTCCCCGTGAGACCTGTGGCTACCGTCTAAGCGACTTGTGCAGTGTTTACACTGCTGAGTGCTACGCCATATTAAGAGCATTGCGATCAACAAAGTGCTCCGGCGGATCACATTTCCTTATTTGTTCTGATTCGCTGAGTGCGCTACAAGCAATCCAGAACATGTATCCAGCTGATAAGCCGATCCAGAACATCCAGGAAATGCTTCTTTCACTGCAAAGTGATGGAAAGAACGTAATGTTTTGCTGGGTTCCCGGATATTTGTTTTGTGGGTATCAGATGAAATGAGGAAGCAGACGATTCCGCAAGGACGGCATGCCTCAAGGATCGCGTGGATTTCTCCACGATTCCAAAACGAGATCTCCTAAATTTCATCGAGTTGAGGATTCAGAGTGAATGGAGCAATAAGTGGTTAGCTGTTGAAAGGAATAAGCTCCGACTTATCAAATCTTCTGTTAAGTCATGGAGCAGTTCCTGTAGGCCAGCCCGGCGCGACGAGGTCTTGCTGAACCGCCTGCGCATAGGACATTGTCCTCTCACTCATAGGTATCACTTACTACTTGATGATGAACCTGTTTGTGATGAATGTAGTTGTTCTTTGACAGTGCGTCACGTACTAACTGATTGCGGAAAATACTCAAGTATACGGAGACAAATTGATTTGGCTGCAGATTTACCAACAATTCTCGAAAATGAAACGGTTAATGTTAATAAACTATTAAATTTTATGAGTAGATCGGAGCTCCTCGCACAAGTTCTCGGGAGGGTTTTTAAAATTTCCATTCCTTTTTTATCTTTACTGTCTTCATTTTTTTTCTTTTCTGTAATTAGAAAATATAATATTTAGAAATTGTTTTCCTTTTTTTGTGATATAATGTATTGGTATACTGTTTTCTTTTCTTTTATTTCATCTTTGTATTTAGATATTTGTTGAACTCAGGAGGGTTTTTTAGTGGGTATGGTCGAGATATTCGGCGAGTCCCACACTCGGGGAAGAGTTACTACGGCTCTTCTCTATGGTGCGAAACTGCATTTTTCCCTACTTGCATGGGCTCTAATGACCTTTGATGTTGACGAGCCCTAAAGCCCCACCAAAANGGAACCATCCCATTAATATAATACTGATCAAAGGACCTAAGGTAGAGGCGGATTGAAAATTTCAGCAAACTGCTTAGATAAGATAAAAAGTTAGCTGTGGGTTATAATACCAATAGTTTATAAATCGTAAGTATTAAAATAACACTAAAGTCTAGATTTAATATTTCAATAGACGCCGCCCCTAGACAAGAGGCTAGAGAGCCAGTGTAATGAATCCGCTTCTACCCGAAGGAAAACCGGAGAAAAAACCAGAAATTAATGTACACAACCGGATAAAAAAGTTCATGAAAAATCCAAAGAGTTATTCTTGGCGCACCATCATTTGCAATCCACGAAATAATGAAGTGTTCCATTCCTCTTGACGCATATAACGCGTAATGGCGTTTTCGAATGCAGAGTGTGTCCTGGCAGAGTGCGAGACCCGCATGGGCGATTGTAGGAATACATCAGCGGCGCCCGCACTGTTTGTTTAAGGACACAAAAGGTGTTGAACGCGAGAGGAAAGTTTGGCAACCGGTGGTTTCATCATAGAAACACCTAACTCCGAGAACAAACAGACATGTTGTACGTGTGTACAAAAAGTCTTCGAGTTCCTCCTCCAAAGACCCTAAGAACTCTTAGTCTTTCTGTACGTAATCGTAAATATTACTTTTTATAATATATATATATATATATATATATATATATA
>NNCF01136727.1:25589-40327 GCA_002313205.1 Laupala kohalensis
ATATATATATAGTACTTTTGTTAGGTAATATTAAATAATATATTATATTATTTAAGGTTATTAAAAATATATTATATTATTTAATAACATATAATGGGTTTTAGTTTTAATTTTGAATAATTATCAAAGTTACGTGGGTACAAAAAGTCTTATGGTCTTCGGACGAACTCGGAGACTTTTTGTACACACATAACTTTGATAATTATTCAAAATTAAAATGAAGACCTTATATACTTATTAATTAATATTATCACCCTACAAAATATTTGTTTATATATTGTAGGTTATTTACAATTTCTGAAATAAATAAATCATTTTACTATCAGTAAAAGTCAAAAGGTAATTGGACCGAGTTGAGAAACTGATCTTGGGTCGGTCTCACAGGCACAACCTATGATTCAAGACCACATTTTGTGCCACAGGGATAACTATTTTTTATACTTACACTTTGTATTTGCTAAAGCCGTAAGTAAATGTAATACAGAACATTTTTTATCACGTTTTGAGAAATTTATAGGTAAACCTTTAATTTACATGTAATTGATAAAATGGCTTTTAAAACGAAGTTTAAAAGTTCAAAGGTTTGAAAATTTAAAAAGAAGTATAAGAAGTATTGTGCATTCACTTAGAAAATTTAATGTTATCAATGATATAATTTTTGGTAACAAAGTATTTACAAGCATTTTGATAAACGAAGCGAAGCCATCCAGGATAAACGCGGCCTCACGGAACATGTTAATATATTAATTTATTGTCAAACAAAGCAGTTATGAAAATCAGACAAAATTTGATATAAATACTTCCGGGATTCTAATTAATTTGAGAGCGATGCGTATAAGAGACATTCTTGCTGATAGTTTCAAATATAGTGAGACTGTTTATAAATCCGCCTCTACCCGAAGGAAAACCGGAGAAAGTAAACTCGGGTCGGAAAGTAAAGCGGAACACAACGTTTTGTGTCGCGATTTGAGTCTTCGTCAGGTGTGAAAAAGTTGGAACCAGAAACAATGTTGTAACAGAGCATTATTATGAGTACTACAGAGATGATTGCACACCGTACCAAGATATAAAAAAATGCAAGGTGATGACATCGTACAAGGTATACAAGGTGGCTGCTTGTAAAATAAATTTATTGTCCTACTGTGTACTATTTGTATGATTGTCTCTCGTGTTTATGTAATAAATGTTCAGAACTATTTTAACTTCAGATTTAATTGTACCATCAAAAATTGTCCCACATTCTTTCCCAAACATTTGTGTTAGAAATAATTCATATTTATTTAAATTTTCGGTAAGATATCAGTAAAACTTGAGAGTAAATTCAGGATACATGATTTTGAGTAGTAAGGTTTCTTATTTCTTCTTTAATTGTGCTCATTCTATTGAATACGGTTTTCCCGGATTACTTCGGTTTACCTCGTAAGTGAAAGATGTAGCGGGACGCTTTAACCTCACATTATCAGCTGATGAAAATGACATTGTGGACCGTTACCTTCACGCGAGTGAGTTTAAAGGATTTGCTTCGTAGAGGTTGGCAATTTGTTTAAGGCAGCCATATTGAATAATTTTAGGCAAAGTATCGTGACTTTTAGTATAGTGTAGATAGGAATTATTATGAATAATAAGAGTCAGTGTTGGATCTATGGGGGCGGGGAGAGCTAAGGACTTGAACTCTCAACATATAAAGGCATACTTTTCCACTTTAAACACTTAATAAATTTGGTTACTATTTAATACAGTTCGGAAAGATATCTGAGACATGTGGGTGTGGCAATGCTTCCGAAACGGGCGAGCATGTATTATGTGAATGTTATGGTGAAGAAAGGGTGAGATATCTGAGGGAGATGAAGAGAAGTAGTTGATAACGGATATATCACATTCTATGATATTAAAGAAAGATACGAGGTGTTTCGCTCCTTCATAGATGGGATATGTGACATTAAAGAAGCACTGAAAAAGTAATGGAGTACCTAAACGGGACTAATGAGTAGACACAAAGACATTAGGTGGCAGGATTTACGAGATGATAGTCATGTAATGACTCTCGTGATGTGAACATGACTACGTAAATAAGTGGATGAAAAAAGGTTACTATTTAATATTGTTAATTGTTGATTACCTATTTGATGAGTTGGTATATTTTATTTAAAGAATATATTTATAAATTTTTTGTTGTAAAACTATGATTTTCAAACGGAAATGCTCCCCAGATCCTTACTCGGTTATCCCCCAAGCCTTGACTATTTTTGTCTTGATGACAGACAAAAATAGTGAATAAATCAGTTAGTATTAAGTTAGATTATCGTGGCAATGACGTGATAAAGTATGAGAAGAATTAAGATCAGTTAAAGAAATACCGATTTTTCCAAACCATTAGTTTTAAATTGACCGATTAGGTTCACACGGAAGGTAGAGAGGAAATTACACGTTTGATTTTGACTCATCAACTTTAGAACATGTTCTACGACCTTCATAATGTATTAAATATGTAAGTACGACTAGCGTAGGAAGAATTAAATCATATAATATATGAAATAAACAAGTAACATGTACTCATTGGGATTTCAACACGAAAAACATATTTCACTGGTCATTTAAATGAAAAAATTGCAATAGAAATACATTGCGTATTGCATGAAGTAATTGCAACTGGTGTCTTACGGAGGATACATTGCGTCTTATAGAGGACACATATTTTCAAAAAAGGCAAACTTTTAAATCACAAAATGATGGAAAGTTACTTTGAATTATAGTAAATTTTCCGTAGTACTTTTCACGTCACTTTTATCTACATGTCACCGGACACAACAGGAAGATATTTCACTTTTCCCGAGGGGTGATTCATAAATCACGAAGCCGTTGCGCTCGGCCGCCATGTTTTTACATGGTCTTGTGCATTTCAAACGAGTCAAGCGAGTTCCTCAATATTGTTTATACTATACAATTAACGTGATTTAATTTATTACTTTTAATTGATACATATAAATTAAATCGTGATTTTTTGTCATAATTCATAATGTTGTGTTATAAACCAATTACATTAGAAACAATTATATTTCTCAGTTATTTGACTAAATTGGAGCGTGGGTTCCACCTTAAGGTATTATATCCGTCAGAGCGACTAGGTTAAAGTATTCCCCCCCCCCTCTCGAAAAAGGTTTCAAATGATTGTTTGAGCTATTCCTCATACTGTGGCGATGAATTGTTATTCTCTTAAAGCGCACAATTTTGAAGTTTTGAGCATTAAATTACTATGAGCTTATATGAAGAAACTTTCGCGGGATTGCTTTAGTTATATCCCGATAAAAGAATCGGTTTAACACACAGAAAAACCTACCAAAACACAGCAAAAGGAAATGGAAACGCAATTATGTTAAGATTTTCATACTTTACGGGGTATTTACCAGATTAATTCACTATTAACTGTGGAAACAACTGGGTTTTTTTGGGTGGGGGTTGAGGGCTCGTCAACTACTGTTCTAACGGAAATGGCAGTCGCATGTCACAGACAAATGACTATGCGACCCTTGACTGAGAAAGAGTCAAAGGACAAACTAAATTTGTTATCAAGACGAGGACAAAATAATTGTCCTCGTCCAACAGTAAAAATGAGTAGAGCGAATTATTAATTAATTAAAACTCCTTTGGTGAATATTTGTAAGTTTCGTGAATACTTGCCTAATCGACTTCAGTCAAAGAGGACGTAATACATTAAGGCACTACTAGCGTATGTGGAATTAAATCACTAAAATCTTAAATCTGCATAAATAAACAGAGTAACACGTACTTATTGTGATTTCAACTTGAGAAACGTACTTCATCGGCCAATAAAATGAAGTAATTGTAATTATAATTGATGATTTAATATGCGTCTTATGGAGAAATCACTTATTTTCAACAAAAGACTAAATTTCAAATCACGAAACTGATGAATGGTTGCTTTTATTTGCCGTAAATTTTCCGCAGTATTTCTTACATCACCTTTATCTTTAGGTCACCGGACATTTGAGAAAGCTATTTCATTTTTTCTGACGTATGATGCGTCAGTCAGGAAACCGTTGCGCTCGACCACCATGTTTGTACAAGCTCATACGCATTTTAAGCGAGTGGAACGATTTCCTGAACATTGTTTGCACAATATTATTGAATGATAGATACAAATTAAATCACGTTTATTCGTATTGTTGTGTTTTATAACAATTAGAATAAAGATAAAGAAAGCAATGAAACATCTTCGTGATTTCACTGTCTTGGACTGCTGGTCCCACCGAGCCGTAAGAGACGTGTTTATCCTCGCGTAGTTAGTTCCTCGATGAGCCAGTCGAGTTGCAAACGGGACATTCGTGCGAGGAAGAGTGAAAGTGACATTGCGTAGGCGACCTTTAGCCTGTGCGTCACTCGCGTGCATGGGGGCAGCGTAATTGGTAGGCAGACATTGAGAACAATGAGTCGTTGACTTGGTGATTTTGACATTGAGCGCGAGCGGAAAGTGTCGTTTTCCGGAAGAGGCATTTCTCGGATGAAACTAGAAGGTACAGTCACGGCTAGAAGAGTAATAGAATGATAATAGGTGAGGTGTTGACAGAGAATATTCCAGTTATAATTAAATAATAAGATTGTATTGTCTATTCTCTCAAGCTTTTTCGCACTGTTTATTTGCTTTTAGCACTGATGATGCTCGCTAAGCGAGCCAAACAATTTTTTGCTTATTAAAATATTGACAGAATAGACAATACCATTTTATTATTTATAATAATTTTTAACACAAATGTTATGGAGTAATATTCGTGGTTGCAACTGATATCTTGTGGAAATTGTAATCCATGTTAAGAAAACAAATTGAAATTATCTTCCGCATTTTGAAATGATTTGTTTTAATACAAAACAGACATATTTCAGAGAGTTTTCCACATCATCAGTGTTCCACAACAACAAACAAAATAAATACACCAGAAATCTAAAATATACAACATACAATTTAAAAAGAATGAATAAATTTAAAGATAAAAATTACAATTTAATAAACTTACCCAAGTAACATAAATAATTTATATTTACTTGAGACCGAATTTTTTTGTTCATCCCATATTATTTGGGTAAGTTTATTATATTGCATTTTTATCTTCCTATGTTTAGGTTTACTCATTCTCGTATTTTTTAGATTTCTTGTTTACTTATTTTCTTTATTGTTGCAGAACACTGATGATGGGGAAAGCTCCCCCGATGGTGGCGAACACGTCTGTTTTTTAATGAGGCATATAAATTAATACCGTAGAAAATAATTTCATTTTGTTTCCTTACTATGAATGTTATGGAGTCCAATATTATATCCAATAGTTATTTTGGTTCTAGACTATCCAAATGTTTGGCAAGTAAAAAAGTGAAAATTTTGAGCAACTGATATTCAAAGTGAATATTACAGTGGATTAAGCTCACTTTTTTAACAACTTATGTCTAACTCATGATGATTGTAAGGTTTAATATTTATTATGCCGCGGTATAGAAGCGGAATATTAAAATCGAAATTACATCTTTACATAAGCATTATAAGACCCACACTAACGAATAAATGCCTCGCTAGGATAAACTTAGTCCCTAGAAATATTAATACCGTTAAAACCTTCCTAAAAAAATAACTTACACTTTAATTGTTGCACTCATGGTTAGGAAGTTGCCACCAAAGTTCTTTTGTAAATTTCTTAAACCTCTGTGAGGACGTAAGAAATAAATTAAGGAGGTGGGATATCAGATGTTTTGAGGGTAGGGATCGCGTCTTCATCGATTAGCATTTATGTATCCAAATAGAAATATACGATAATAATTAGTTAATTGAATAATGTTGAATTTTTTTTCAAGGGACAATTATTCTGTTCCATTTTTTTGCATCCCGCTTATCACTGATGTATTTGTCATAATTTTCTAAAAATAAAGTAGTTGTAATACTCTGTTTTGCTACTAAGTTCAAAGTAACGAGTCATGGAAACAAATGAGAAAACATAACTTTTTCTTATGCGCATTGTTTACTATCGTCGTAATCGCCAGGAAGACACCGAAAGATAATAAAACAGAAACGCGGGGAAGCATAATGCAAGGAAATTGTTGTCCTTGAGCAAAATTGCGGTTTTCCATTTTTTAAAAAGAGTTTTATGCCTCATAAAACAATACAATAAAATTTTACCATAAAAATCTGTAAAATACCTTCTAAAAATAACCATGAAATGTCGACGAAATTGATCGAAATGGAGCTCAATATTACTTGAGCCATTTTCTAATTTTTGAAACCTCTATTACTATAACCTGTTTGCATATAAATGAATGGATTATAAGAAAATCACCTCCAGTACGGTTCCTTCCTGACAATTACAGTGCCTTCGAGGGGAGACCACTGTTATCTTACCCATGGACATCTCTTACGCGGTGAACCTCCCCCATCTGTGAAACTTGCAACACAACACTTACCGTGGAACACTTTTTCTGGAGTGTCTTAAATATAGTACCAGCCGACGGCGACACAATCTACCCAACAGTTTGAACGTTATGCTGGGACAAAATAAACCGATTTTGATCCGTCTTTTTAGATTCCTTCAGGAATGTGGCCTCTGGAACCGTATCTGATCTTTCTTCGTGTGTCCTTACTCAAATCCATAAACGAAACGGGGCTCCTCCCACAAGTTCTCGCGAGGGTTTGGATTTAAATCTCTCTTCCCCCCTATACTTTGAATTTACATTTTTCTCTTTCTAAATTTACTTTTTTTCTTTGTTTTCGGTTTTATAATGTTTTTAGGAATCTTTTGTCTCTTTCTTTGTTTTGATGGTATATATTGGAATTCAGGAGTATATTGTAATTTAAATTGAGAGATCCAAAAATAACAAAAATAAAGTTAGACCTGACAAAAATATTTTCTTACGTAGTGAAATGTCTCTTATTGTACATATTTTGTCAGCGTAATCCCTTAACTTTTCGCTTCCGTGGTTCTGAATTATCAACCCCGCGTTTTGCTTAGTTATAGTAAGGTCTTGCTTTATTGGATGGATTGTATTATCGTGTCTTTCTCATGATTTAGAGTCCTCTTACGAACTTTTGTACTGTTTCTCCATCTGCATATACAAGTATCAGTCTTGTATCTCGTAATCAGTTTTCCCTATTATTTTCTATGTTTGGAAATTCCTTGCGTCCAATGAACAATCCTAACACTTTTTCTCTTGATGATTGAAGACGTATTATATTCCATTTTTCGAAAGGAAATTCACGTCAGTAATGTATTTTTAAGTCGTCGTCTTGTTTTTGTCTTATCCTGCCGGATCTACCACGCGTCAACTGCGTGTTTGTTCCCTAATCCGTTCTGATAAATTTGTTATCCAACGTATTTCCGACTCTTGAAAGGCTGTACAAAGTAAGTAGAAATTAACTGAATTCGTAAATCAAAGTTACAAGAACGTTGATTTAGATGAACTAAAATATTTGAGAAGTGGATGGAAATCTCAATTGAAAAGAATTTTGTTCCATTGAGAAAAACCTTAATAATAATGATGATAATAATAATATAAATAATAACGACAAAACAATTATAATAACTCGCAATAAGAACAGGATTGCCCAACAGGACAACCATGTCTCTATTACGACTACAGACCCTCTCCTACTATAAAAATTAAAGTTCCGATTGTATTATATCCTAATCCATACCGTCAACAAACCTGACATCATTCTACATGACGTACAAGAAAAATATACTTTTCTCGTTGATGTCACCCAACCAGCAGACCACAATATCAATAAAGTTGAATCAGAAAAATTATCTAAATATACCCCTCGTGCAATATAATTCAAAGAAATATACAGGCTTCATTCCATAGATATCAAATAGGTAATAAAAATATAAAATAGTATCTAAAAAAAGGGACTAAATTCAACAAATAATCACGAGAGCACGTCGAAATGACCGTTTTCTCACTATGTGCCGGGTGTATATCTTCGAGAAAATGTTTCATGACAATAATAATAATAACAACAGAAATAAGAAGTAACGGTAGTTGAGTGAGGTGAGTCGTGAACCGATGATATTTTTACGTTGGGAGAAGGGTGAGGTGAAATATTTTTATCGATTATCAATACGGATGGTTAAAAAATTGAAACAAGTGTAGAACGTTTTACTTACTTTTCATCAATTACTTGTTGACTTCACTCTCGTCAGATTTAAAATGTTTTGCGTTAATGATAGTTTTTTAATCCCCTTTGATATCTATTGGTAATGGTTGTCTTATTCAATAGACGAATCATAATGAAAGATAAATATCTACTACACCAAAGTTCTTCAGTGTCAACATTTAGTTTGGAATTCTCTTCGCCATATTTAAAATAAAATAAATAATGCGTGTGTGTGTGTGAAGAACTCCAAATTTATACTTTTCGTTTACTCTGTTATCACCGATTTTTCCCTCGAAATATTTGTCTCCGTTTTCCTTTCTTGCATCGTATTTGGCGGTGTGTGTACGTGAAATATTTTTAAATACTTATATAATACAATGTTTCTAAAATACCAAGTTCTATGTGTGCAATTCTCTATTTTAAAAAAATCTAATGGATATTTTAAAATATTTAATTATGCCCATGGGATGATTAAATTTAAAAACTCCTACAAGTGATATTTAATAAACATTTTCAAACATGGAAATAATCCTGATTATTTGGTCAAATAAAATAACACAACTTTATAACGTTTCTGTTGAGATTCTGACAATCTTAAGACTGCAAACTTAAATATTATTTTAGGAATGACTTCGGGAGTACCGTAATCATGTTAATATGTTATTTTGTTTAACCAAATTCTTAAAATTATTTCCAAAACACTACATTGCACTAAACGTAAGTCCCCCGCCGTATGTATCTGTCTCTGTACGACTACCTCGGTAGTGTGATTCACAAGAAAAGTTAAGGAGCGTGATCTGTAAATATTGTGTGTAAACAAACGGAGATATGACTATGATTGTCGAGTCGGAAAAAGCCCGATGGGTATCTTGTCCGAGGAAATAGATTTACGTCAAAACAATGTATGGTAATATTATTCGTCTCAAATGGTTCTACAAATATGTCCGTAATAGCTAATGTCTATCAACCAAATTTAGCCCGAAATATCAATGTAGAGGAATTAAATTTATACCTGTTAAAATACTTAAACTAAATAGTCATTGAGAGGAAAGTGTAAATTTAACCACTTAAATGTTTTGTGGGACCGGATGATTTAAAAAATTGTTTTTAAATCATGTTAGAATGGATAATTTAAGTATTACAAGAGTGTTTCAAAAGCGAATCGCTGTCATAGCGGTGTAATGTTTAGCAAAATAAAATATTTCATTTATGCTTTTTTTTGCCTACTCTAAATCGTAACAAACTGTTAAACAAAGACGTAACAAAATCTCCCATTCAAAGCTAGGTCGCAGGTTCACTCTGATTTGTCCAATAATTTGTTAGATTAATATCATAAACATAAATAAGCGATGTGAAAATATATGCTTTCTCGTACACCATCATTGAGAAGTACACGTACTTTTAAAACATACTCTAGGAAACGAAATGAAACACCAAAAAACGGAATGAATTTATCATGAAATATGGTTTATATACAAGTTTACAAATATTTCAAATATAATTTATGTAAACGTTACGTATCTTACAACAGATTTCGCTTCTTCTAACAATTTACCATTATCATATCTTTCATTTCGTTTCCTTAAATTCTATTCACCCTCGTGATATATGTGCTTTAGTTAATCATTATAAAGGCTTTACAAAACAGTAAACTGGTGTGGTAGTGAAGAGATTAAACATTTTACGGCGTGTGTATCAACCTTTCAAGCAAAATATCCATTACACAGATAATGTACTTACCCATTACACACACAATTAAACTTAAGGTACATAAAATTCAACGAAAAAACATTGAAGTAGTTTTTTTTTTCGTATGAAGTACCTTTAATATTGTAGCGCTAAAAAAATAGAGCACGTGCATCGATTGGAAGCAGACAGACGACTACTGCAGGAACGAAATATAAATGAAACTGTCCCATCCTTTTAGTCAAAATCGCAGCAGATCGACGGATATAATCCTAAAAGACTCAAATTTGGTATCAGGGACACCCAAAATTGTTACTTCCGTGAAAATTTCACTGTTGAAAATTTCCGCGATTAAAAGACTTTCCATGTACTGGGTGTATGAGGAAGTAAAAAAAGAAAAAATAATAATAAATATAAATAGAGTAAACATACCAAACTATTGGGGCACTCACTTTATCAAGTAGTTTTAAAAACCTTACCTCTTAGTATCAAAAACAAAATTTATAAAGAGAAATAATTGATGAACAATTTCACATATTCTTCAATCATATCCGTTTAAAGGAACCGTCTACAAATTTGATTAGGGAAAGTACTCAAAGCATGAAAGTTAAACGATGCCCTCGCAAAAGTGTTACAGAATATATTCGTTTTCAAGAAACTTGATTCAAATTGTTTACGAATTCAAAAATCGTCTAGTTTTAAAAATTGAAAGATGTCTTAAAATCATATTTAATTAAAAAGACGATACAAATGAATTCAGCAATACGCACTGAACATAATTTATACATCTTTTACTCTTTTTACAAATTGATGGCACTGTAAAATAACTTACGGGCGGAAAAACATCTCACCCTCATCATATCACAGAAAAAATAACTCGTTAGATCTGTGATACCTTTGCTTCCGTCGAGAAAACAATGTCGTACTAAAATTCGATCTTTCGGTTTCAGGGACACCCAAAACGGATTTCCGTCAAAATCTCATAATCGATTTTTTTTTGGCAATAACAAATTTCTGTATGAAACGTAGAGAGAAATTAACAAATGTTAGCGTATGGTATTTTAGTCGTACTCACCGGCGAGTGAAGTGACCACCCAGAGCTGCATGTTGTTCTATGAAGTCCGTGTATTGCGTGCAGACTGCCCCGTGCCTTCGACGACTACACTGCGTCATCCACAGACGGGCAGCGCTTGTTATTTGTTCCTACGGAGGACGAGTGGAGGGGGAAGATACGTCATAGGTTGGCGCGCGTCTCCCAGCACATACGTCATCGAAGTTCACGCTTTGCAGGAAAACACTAAAAGGGAGAGTTCGCGTTTCTACTTCCTACATCTCATCATTGGACACGGCACTTCCCAGTGTTGCCTCGGTATACTTGCATAAAGACAGTCCGAAAACGATCAGCTTTTGTTTGCATTTGAATCAATGAAAAGCCAATTAATCCGTTCCAGGAACTGCAAAATATAACAATTTTGTGGTGGATAGCTTGCCTATGAAGTACATTTTTAAATAAATCATAAATAAAAAGTAAGCGTATTGTCATATGATCATTTTGAAAACCATTCCCACCCTTTTTTCTTACATTCACTGAAAATCTGTTTTACAACTAAGTTTTTTATCAGATTTTTTGAAGATGTGTATATGTCCTTTACGCAATTAAGCTGCGCCGTTACACTTTTTCATGAATCCTTTATCTCTTTAATATACGTCATATAGGTTTTGATGATAATTTTTAATCGTGACTGTCCCTTTTCCTTTCCTTATAAAAAAACACTTTTACGAGAAGTAATTTTCCATGGAGTTATTTTTAGAAAACTCAGTGTTCTCACAAGGTAGTTACGCAATGTTGTTCGCATTTATGCGTACTCACACTTACATGGTGTAGCAACCAAAAGACACGAATGACGCCTGAATATTTCTAAGAATTATCGATAAATGTAAATAAACCGAACAAAATAGTTCATAAATAATCGAGCTTCTTTCAGTAGGGAGTCAGTGCATCTGTGTGGGTAGAGCGCTAAACAGCTGCCTTAGCGGTGACATTCAAACTCTGGCAAGGTATCGGGATTTTACTCATGTCTCGACATCCACACTGATTCCCAATCTCATACGAAAAAAGATACTTTCAGAAACAAATTACTTTGCGAACCTTTGAAACTAATGATGTTTTTTAAAACGGTTGTGAAAACCCTAAATTAACATTTACAATATTTCTATTTAGATCACTGGACGTTGTGAAGAAATATTAAAATTTTTGTTCCCGGTATTAGTCCTGTGCGCCATTGCCAACAACGACATGGCAGGCAAATGGCAGACCAATTTGCTAACGAACGGAGTCTATCGAGTTCACAGTTCATGTTGATTATTTCGTGGATATTTTTTTTTACTGCTTGAATTATCGTTACTAGTTTCTATTATTCATAATACTAATATATAAAGTAATTCAAACACACACAAAAAAAGATAATTTGTCTTTTGAATGATTTAACGCATACAGCAATAAAACAGCATTAAAATTACAACGTATGATAGTACACAGCATTAAAACAGGACTAAAAATTTACGGGTAGAGAATGCGCCCCACTCCCTGTGCTGGGGACGAGCACCATTTGGCAGCGAAGTGGTTACTCATGTCCAACAGATGACTTGTTGAGATGAGATATGATGAAGCATAACAAAAAGAGAGACGAATTGAAAGAGAAAAATACATCTATACTGAATAAGTCGCGCAGTGTCTTAGGATGAGAACGCGACGAGAAATAAAATAAATAAATAAAAACTCTCCTTTCCAGTCAGTGAGGACAGTCAAATTATTATTTATCAAACGCAATTTTTTTAAACAGTCGCTAGATATCTTTTATCTCTTTATTGCAGTCTTTCTCACGATTAACAAAATTTTAGAACAAATTGTAAATAATTAAAACATAAAATTATAGTTTGAATTTTATAAGGGAAGTCATCTTAGTAACAACTCCTCAATTTCGACAATTAGTTAAATATGAGGGGAGAAGTATGGTGATTTACAAAATAAACTTAATTTTATAATGTACGCAATGTATTCCCAATGCGTATGTATACTAAGAGTTTTGATGCTTTTATTTCCTACTTTACACTTTTCCTCTATTCTTGTAAATCTCTGCCGCTCACTTATGCCTATTACAAAATAAAAATAGATGAATAAGAATAATTGCTTATTTTAAACGTATTATTTTCGTTTACTTATGTGTAATATTATATATTGTAGTATTAAAGGATAGGAAGAGGATCCTACAGGATTTAAAATTTACAAATAAGATGAAAGAATTATTTTTGTTTTCTGTGTGGAAGTCAAAATTGCATATATTCTTTTCTTCAGCCCGTTGTTTGTTAAACTTGATAGTACGGTAGTTCTATCATGGGTAGAATTAAATCAGTAAAATAGGTGAAATCGATTTAAATAAACCGAGTAACCTGTACTTATTGTGATTTCAACTTGAAAAATATAACTCACCGTCCATATAAATAAAATAATTGCAATTATAATTCATAGTGTAATGCAATGCGTCTTATGGGGAAAACATTTATTTAATTTTTTTTTTAATGACCAAATTATAAATCACAAAGGTGATAGAAGTTAACATCGATTTGTAGTACATTTTCCGTAGTAATTTTTACATAACTTTCATCTATAGATCACCGAACATATGAGAAAGCTATTAAACTTTTTCTGGGGTGAGATTCAAAAATTACGAAAACGATGCGCTCGGTCACCATGTTTTTGTGTGTTTCAAATGAGTTAAACGAGTTCTTCAGTATTATTGTACTATATTATTAGATACAAATTAAATGATGTTTTTCATCGTTATTATTCATATTTGAAAGCAATTAGAATAATCATAGAGAAAACAATTATACATCTCCCTGAGTTGACAAACTTGGAGTGCTGGTCCCCACCTTAAATCAGAAATAATGTAGGTAACGATATCGGGAACACTTTTCGTAACTGAACGTCATGTCCCACAGAAAGATAAAGGGATGGGGTTTACCCAAAGACTTTTTCCTCCAGTCCGTCTTACTTTTCGAATGGAATTGGACACAAGCTCAAGTAATGTTATTGCGTTAACTCAGACTTCAGGTATGCTGAACATGTTATATATTCGAGCAGAAAATTTGCCGTTATTGCAGTTTTTAAATAGGTAACACTGGTCTTCTCGGGATTTCCAGTTGTCAGGCATCTGTGGATTAATGTAACGGGGTTTTTCCTGTTGCAATCCTTTCTCCTGGCAAGCGTGAATTTGTGGTGCTACTCTTATACCAACAACCTCTGAAGTTTAGAATAAAACGGAAACGTTTGCGCGTAAACAAATGATTTTATTCCAACAAAACCTAATCTTTTTCAATGCTTTCCCGCTGTCCCTGTCACGAAATTCATCAGAACGTGCCTTGATCGTACCCATAACATTCACGTTGAATTCATCTTCAGTATCATCGTGAAAATACACGAGATGCGGAACATAAGACAATTTTTGATGTTTGTATATCCGGAGCTGACGTTTTTGTATAACAAATTCACATTCCAAACACGTCCCAATTTCATGGTAAGGCCCGAGCTTAGTCTGCCATTACTTCCACTTACTTGTGCCATGCTCCTTTCTTTCTCTTTCCTGACCTTCCTTGGTCACCTCTTGTTCTTTTCGATCCCGACGCTATTAAGGCTAGGATATCTTTCATTTTCCTAAAAAAAAAAACTTCATCCCTCTAATTTTTTGTCCTATTCCTCATTTTTTGTCCCCCCTCATTTTTTGTCCCCCCCTCATTGGATGTTTTGATATTTGGATTTGAGATATGTTTTGGTATGTTGTAAATCAGGAGGGTTTTTAGTGGGTGTGGTTGAGTCATTCGGCGAATCCCACACGCGGGGAGA
>NNCF01136727.1:46342-60948 GCA_002313205.1 Laupala kohalensis
CTCTCTCTAACAGTACTTCTTACTTCCCCCCTAAAATTAAATAACGCTAGCTCTACCTCATCCCCTACTCTTCTTATTATTCCCTGAGTTGACTCTGGGCTCAAACAAAGGCATTCCCCAGAATATTGTCGTTACGAAGAAAACGTAAAAAATGCGTAGTCTCAAATTCTAGGCAAAGCTATTTAGAGGCAGCCTCTTTGCGATCAAAGATTAGAGAACGTGCCCATTTTCGGTCAGAGTTTGCAAATCAATTTAAGCGAAGAGCCAACTTCATTTATGGAAAATGTCAATCGATATGTTAAAAAATATATTTTTCCATCAAAATTGTTTCGAATTTACAAATGCGCCAGTTTTTGTTTCATTTTAATCAGAAAACTAATAAAGAAATTATTTTATATAAAACTATTTGACTTTATGTCAGGGTAAAACACATAAACTACTGTTATTGACACGTTAATTATCACAAACTTGCATGCATATCATTTATCGTAACCCCTAAATACATTTAAAGCATTGATTAAATATCCGGGCAATCCTGGCCCGGGTTTTTCTCCGGTTTTCCTTCGGGTAGAGGCGGATTTCTTATACAGGTTCTCTAGGCTTTGTCTAGGGGCATGTTTATTGTAACAATAAATCGTGAATTTAGTGTTATTTCAATTCTTATGATTTTTCAACATTGTACTCAGAATAATCTATAGTTCGATAATAATTTTGTGTGTTAAATTACGAACATATTGACATTCTATTAGTATCATAACTCGTAGCTAACTTTTAATATTATCTAGGAATTTTCGCTGAAATTTTTGAATCCACCTCTGCCTTAGGGCCCTTGATCGGAATTGATGGGTTGGTTCCTTGCTTGTTTCCGGAGAGTAAATTAGTTTATTGTCCTCCACGTGGTCATACGCAGTTTCTACAATTCGGAAAGTACTGCCAACTTAACGCGAGGTACACTTACTCTTTTGGACGAAGGCAAAGCAAAATCGTTGGCTACACTGTATAGACGCCCTGTACCAACATCATAGCACTTAGACAGTCAATAATCAAGTAAATTCATTAATATTTTATTGTCAAGAAAGCAGTTACAAACTGCCCGTGACTACGTCGAGTACTTGAATTGACTAATTTATTGCTATTATTTTACCATAAACTAACGAACACGTTGCGTTCCCGTTCATTTTTTTAGGTTTAATTTTCTCTGAGTAAAGGAACATGTCTTTCAGTTTCCTAGTTTGAACCAATGTTGTGTCTGCGTGATGCGAAGAATACGTTCGTGTGTTGTCCGGAATTTCCCTAAAAAGGCAACGCGTCGAGTGGCTTCTTGTCTTTTTCTTCCCCGTCGCCGGAGGAAGCGGTGCGTGCCACCTGCGACCTTCCTCCACTTGTAATTATTACGAAGACCTTCTCCGCTCCAAAGACACTCGCTTCCTATGTCGGGGAAGCCCCACCGCATGGCACGATGCCAACGCATGAGCAATAAGTATTTGCGGTTACGGGCTGAGGTGGTTTACTTGAGCACAGACCGTTCACTTCGTCGAAGCATTCAAAAGTCTAGTTGTCTTCTTCGTTTACGTTTAAATTACTTTATATGTTATGACGGCACTTCACTTGGCCTTGCGTATTTGTGTATTTGCCAACATGACCAAGTGTAGCCGAGCTATTTATCTGTATTTGCTCTGTAGAGGCAAATGTGTGGACACCCGTATCCGTCCTGTTGTCGATTTTTAGTCACCCATCAAACGACTCAAATATAGCAAATATTTGCGTGATTCGTTCACACTTTGTTTGCCGTGTTTCGCTTAGTAGAGCGCGAGTGATTGAGATTTGTTGCTATTCTGGTTCTTTAATCTGTATTTTGACTTTTGTTATTCTACAATTTCTTTAATATGGACTGGAACATGTATATCGGCTGGGAAAACAAAACAATAGAAATATTACTTGAATTATATCAAATACTCATTGGTATAAGGAAACATATGCGGAATGTTTGTGAGTTCGTCAAATGTTTAGCCAAATACAGCGAATACGTTACACAAATACCGCAACGCCAAGTGAAGTGCCAGCATTAGAATGATAAATTAAAACATCGAGCAACGATAATCTAGAGTGCTCGCAACGAAGGAAATGTAATGAGGGATTCCCAACACTTCTCTTCGCTGTTGGAGTCCGTTTCCGGGCCGAAATAGCGGGAGTTGTTTTGACGTCATAGATATGAGTCTCGAAAAATACAAATAAAAACAAAAAAGAAAAAAAAAGATACGGAAGAGTGAACAAGGTCGGAAACTCCTACATATAAATAAGGATACATACCTTCACACACATAAAACGTAGAAAACTCCCCCATGTAACACGCTACGAATGGTTACATGCTCGCCATATTGTTTACTGATCTCCAAGGCAATACCACTCTTTACACAAGAGAGCGCCAAGGAACCTCCAAAACAGTAAACAATAGAAGACTCCATGAAGCAAAGATCGCCCCAATTGCGATTCCATGACGGCAGAGAGAAGCCCTAGAAGCCGCTTAATGACCTGTTAGCCCCATACAACCTGTTAGGAAATTTCTGGAGAATTTCAAGAAACGAACTGCGACACAGTGTTAGGCCCCTCAGACCGTCATGTATCTTTGTTTAGACTCAACCTTCTAGCAACGACAAAATTATTATCCTGGCAACTCTTGACCTAGACGGATCGCTGCAGACCGCTACAAGTTAAGATACCTAACCTCTGAAGGAACTCTACTTTCAAACTGGTGTTGACGATTTTCGAATTCTGAAGTAATTATATCCTGACGACATTTCTACAAGCTCAGAAAATACTCAAGGTCAAACTTCGCCTACGCTGGACTCTGAAGAAAACTCTATCCTGACGATATTTCTACGAGCCCAGAAAATACTCAAAGCCAAGCTTCGCCTACGCTAGACTTTGAAGAAATTCTATCCTGACGATATTTCTACGAGCGCAGAAGATCTTCGAAGTCAAACGCTTACCACGCCCGGCGCTGGGGAAATCCTATCCTCCGAACTCGGCGATCTCGACTTCAAGGATCGGTACAAGAGACACTACGACGACGGTTTCGACTGGTGGTGTCGTAACGCAGAAGAACGCTGAATTCCGTGGACTGCTGCCATCGGCGCCGCCCTCTGTCGACGCAGAGAACGTTCCCAATAACGACGCCTGTTATATGTGAGAAACCAGTTCAAGCAGAACTTTCAATTCACCGTTTGTCGTTTGGTGTCACTCTTTTGTTTGTTCCAAGACGGGTTTGTTTATTTCCGCAATAAAATCTTGTTCTTTAAAGAACCCACTTGGAATATTTATTTTGGAGAGGAGGAGATTTTGTTGCGAATACAACAAAAAATCTTCCCCTTATCTTACTAATATACAAAAATAAGATTTTGTTTTTATGTTTAATACCCATGATTACTTATAAACCGATCTTTCTTTATAAAGCGAAAACATTCAAATTGAAATATTTATAATGTTACAATCTAATACACTGTTCAAAGAATTAATTATCACGTGTTAAAGACATATTAAAGAACTCTAATCTGGCTACCGCATCCGGCAGACACAAGAGGAGATTGTACCTTTTATACAAATCTATTGTACAATTTCATATCACCGTTAGCTAGTGCAGAATCACGCATTTTCAAAGCATTATCCAATATTAACGAAATCGCGATAAAAATGACGTCTTCTGTATGTCGTAAAAGGTATGACGTCACGTCAGCTCCCATTATTTCGGCACGGATTCAGAAAGTCGCTGTGGACACGTGGGTGTTTTGCTCGTATCATCAGAATCTTCTTGAGTTTATGTTCAGATGCTGTCCCTTACATCAACTGATTAGTTGAATTGGCAGTAATAGATATCCAATAATAATAATAATAATGTTTGATTTGTAACCTTCGGCCGCAAGGAGGCTGCCTGAAGTTAGCGTTTCCACGGTCATGCCTTGGCATGCCGTCTGGAATGGGTGGAGCTACGCTACCCCCTCGCAGCAGACATATACAACATCGCGCTCTCACTCCATTGCTTACATATCGTTACTTTTCTTTCCCTGCGAGGACTATACGAAACAGTTAATGAAGAAAGTAATATGAACTGTGAATTCTCTTGACTCCGTTTGTAAGCAGCGTAGCTAGTCATTAGCCTGTACGACCATGACACCATGCCAGATAACTTCGACACGTCGTGCAAAAACTGCGAATAGAAATTTAAATACCTAGCTTAAGAATATCCGGTGCTATAGAAAAATACTTTTTTAATGTATAAATTTCAATCTTTGGAGAGGCATATTCGCGTTAACGTAAATTGTTAGTGATACATAATAACAGTGAGTAGCAATATTGTTCCTCCATTTATTCTACAAATTGTCCGCGACAGTATTTTAACTGCAAATGTAAAGGTAATCGACGAAAAAGTATTAAAATACATCAAATATAGAGAGTACAATTTCTGTTAAATTTGTATAAAATATTAAATGCTTGTGAATCAAATATGTTCATTTTTTGTGCGTATAAAGACGACGAAAACTGTTTTTAAATTGTGATATTTGGATGATTTTTACAAGCGTGTTGGAGAACTTGCACCACTGCTGAGATGGGACTCTGACTCCACGACACCGGCTGATGAGTGAGTGAGCGAGCGGTGGCAGAATAATAATAATAAAATAATAATAAAACTTGTATATATTTCAAGAAGTAATACCAACGAAATCTCAGTACTGGAAGGTTTACTTACTGTATATCACTATCAAAATATATTAAATTTCCAGAGTACAAGCGAGCGAAGTCATAGATACTCGGTTACAGTTTTACTAAAAGTGTAATAAAAACTATCTTGTGGCTTTGGTCAGAGAAATCGTTAAAATTCTTATTTACATATTGAGGAATAAGTTATTTAGAGAGAATTTGATTTAGTATTTTGGATGGATAGTGNATTTATTATTATTGTTTTACTAAAAGTGTAATAAAAACTATCTTGTGGCTTTGGTCAGAGAAATCGTTAAAATTCTTATTTACATATTGAGGAATAAGTTATTTAGAGAGAATTTGATTTAGTATTTTGGATGGATAGTGTTACAATAAGAAGACATTATATTTCTCGAAATCTTTTTATTACAAAATTAAATATATAACTTTTCTGGCTCTTTTGAAGAATTTTCCAGTGACTGGACTCATGTCAGCCATTTCTTTCTCAATTTTTCTTTCCACTTATTTCATATCATATTTTCTTAAATTGACTTTTGACGTAGACTTTTGATGTAAATGAAAAAAAAAAATCTCATTCAAAATAAATTGGTTGTCATTTCACAATTTACGGATTGAGCTTTGATGAAAATGAGGATTGAAAATTTCTTTATTTATTTTATTTGTATTCTCGTTATACTATTCACGAGAAACAAGTAAGGCGGCTCTAGTTATTCGTTATTCGACCCGAGCGACCGCTCGCCAAATAACGAATACTCTGGATGGGTTGCTTGGTCTTTGCCGAGTCACGAACACCTGTGCTCGTCCCACCGCAAATAAAAAAAAAAACTGTGCTCGCCCTACCCGCAGCGTGTCGGTCTTTTGGGTACTTCAAAGGAAGCCGAACAATGGCGAGTATTAGCGAGCAAAGAGCGCCATTCGGTATTCGCCGAATGACGAATGTTTGGAACCGCCTTCCTCTTCCTCAATTCTTCTTCTTCTTCGGATAAGTTTTCTTGGAAAACAAGTTCTGGTACTGGGACTCGTTGACAAGTCAGTCCTCATTTGACTTCATTCGAGAGTTGGAACTGGAAACGTTCCTATTCTGCGATTGGATTCGTTACTCTTCCCAGAAACAGAATGGTGTGGTTCTCGTCCACGATCATGAAGATGAAGGGCTTATCAACTTGGAACAGCGCTCCGAATCGATCTACCAATTCAATTCCTGAGACAAGAAAAAAGATACTTTTATTTCCTCTAAAAATCAAGTGATACGTATGTCTTAAACGTTAACTGTACTCAAGTGATACAATCTATACCAATATAAGTGAATTATTTGGAATGTCTTTGGTATGGGAATCAGAAAAAGTGGTCGATGAAATTATTTGAAATTTCAAAGGAGACTTCTTAACAGTTTTTGCTATTAAAAAAGGAAAATTATCGTTAATGTTGATGAATTAAAATAAGTAGACGTGAATCTTCTCTCTCATGACGGTTGAATGTGAAGCTTACTTACGTGTCCGCCAGAGTTCAGTTGTGGTATATGAGGCGGACAATCCACTGAACATGAATTAAGTATATTATACAAGAAACCCGTAACGCCGGGTAAACTGAGCTTTAAAAAATCCAGATAGATTTTCTACTACCAAAATGACCTGAAATGTTTGTTTTAAGTTTCTTTTCAAATCCCGGTTAACGCCGGGTAACTCTTCTAGTAAATTGCTAAGAGAGGGAGGTGTGACGTGAATGTTGGGTGCCGGGGAACGTTCTGCTTTCGCCACGGAAGCAGCTCATCCTTTCGAACAAGACTCCGTGAAATTGGCTAGGATGGATTTTTTTATTATCAACCGATTCGAACGATCTTGGGTTTAAATGAAAGGCTGTCGGACTTTGCTCAATTTTGCTCTGGCAATTTAATACTTTGCTCACCCTCAGGTTTTTTAATAGTTAATCAATTAAAATGTTTCCGACATTTCGGCTAAGCATAAATCCTGTCAAAATTAATAACGTAAGAGAACGCGACAAAATTGTAGAAAATAAAGATATATAAGAAAATAATTATTATTAAAAATATCAAGGGAAGTCAATTTTAAAAGTTTACCGCTAAGACAACATAAGCAGTTGACATTGTTTGTGATGTTTATAACGTTATCAACCATTTACCTTTCGAGAATATCACCTGTTGTACTGAACGAAGTATTTGAGTTTCTGTTGTGTTGGTACCGTGTCAGAATTCAAATTACAAGCCGGATATCTAACAAATGCCGTTGTGCATGCGTAATAAACTGTTTCTGTTTTTTTTTTAGTTTATTGCAAAAGCAAGCTATTACACATAAAAGTAGTGTGTGAGCAAAGTCGGGGGGAGGGTCAAAACACTTCGATGGAAAGTAGTTTCATTACTTAGAGATCTTATTCACCCGAAATGTCAAAATTTTAGAAAATATTTTCATTGATTAACTGTTAAAAACTGAGGGTGAGCAAAGTCTAAAATTGCCTAAGAAAAATTGGGTAAAGTCAGACCTTTCATTTAAGCCCAAGATCGTTCAAATCGATTAATAATATAAAATCCATTCCGCTTTCGAACAATAATCCGTATCAACGTATTTAAAATACAATCGAGTATAGATTTCATGTAAAAGCGGGAAGACACCTGTTGCGATTTTGTTACAAAATAGCAACATATGACTAGGGAACAATCTATGGACTTGACGCTCTGTGTGCCAATTGAGTGACTTCTCAAATAAATAAAATAATAATTCTGTGGAGAAAAAAATACTAACCGGTTGCTGCTGCAGCTTCTGTTCCCTTCTCCGATACTTCTACAACAGCTTTCTGGAGAACCTTGGAGGCAAATATTCCAGACAATTCTGTCAAAGCAGTTAGATTAGCTTTCTTTGCATCAAACAGATCTCTGATTCCCAGCTGTACATGAAAACAAACAGTTTGAGTTAATAACATCGATTACTGATGACATATTTCAACATTTTGCTCACGGAAAATTAGAATGAACAAAGCTTAGCAATTGGAGTCCCTAGAATCATTCGATTCACCATACATTCTCAGAACATCAAGTCTCCTCCAATATATTCATAATAATTTGCAACGCTGAAGTTTTTTAGCGTGATAATAATTTTTAGAAATTTTAAATAATGAGAGAGATAACATGATCGGTATGTTCACCACCATCCCCAACAAGGTTAATCCTTGAGATACGAACTATTAATTCATGGAATATTATTGGCAGGTTAAGTAACCANTTAATCCTTGAGATACGAACTATTAATTCATGGAATATTATTGGCAGGTTAAGTAACCACTGACACGGAATTTTTGTTCGTAATAAATTATGCAAAATTATTTAGATATTTTGTTGTTCAAAAAATTATTTCTGAAATTATTGTAAATTTGTAAATGTATAAAAAAAATAATGATTAATTTTTTACAAACATAATTTTAACCTTAATGGAATAAACTAGGGTTTAATTTTCTACTTAAAACATAAAAGAAAGGAAACATATTTTTCTTTATGACATTGTTCATACTGAACGCACGAAATAATCATAGCAATAATAATAATAATAATAATTATTATTATTATTATTATTATAATAATACCGCAGAAGCAGATTTCACTACCCCAAGGACGATGTGGCTTGAGGACTACATTTGCAGAGACCTCCGCCACATCGCGCCCAACCGGCCAACGCATGAAATAAACTAAAGAGATGAATATCTCCATAACGCATATGTACTATATCAGTACAAAAATGGAAACAGAAAATAAAGGGTTCAGAGCAAGGATGCACACAGAATGGAGAGCAATGTATCCTGACTCAACACTGAATGAACAACGTATATGCAGTCAGCTGAACTCCATCCGAAGAAGAAATGCATTGCCAACCACTGAAATAGATCAAATCAAACAAGAAATGGCGGCGGAACTACAACTCAACATCGTGGTACAAGATGAAGAACAAGTGGACACGGGGCACCAACGAGAAGATGAAGATGAAAAGCAGAAATGGAAAGAGACACTTGGACAGAACCTGACATCAACAACGTACAACTTTGTGATGAGTTAGTGCAACAATATCGAAAATTTTCTAATTTGTACGAAGGCATCCATTTACAAAACCGACCTCGCGTACCCAAAGTTACTGGTAACCTGAAAACGTATGAACACAGAGCTAGAAGGTCTTATCTCACAAACAATGGAAAAGCTTTCTGGAGTGATATACTGCGCAGCACTGCCAGTCTGGTCGGATTTCGGCATGGATTTCGGATTAGAGAAATGTGTTACTGTACATGTCGTGAATGGAAAAGTACAAGATCAAGAAAAGGACCTACAACTATCCGAGAACACGATCATCCAAAACCTAGGGAAACAAGGTTTGTATAAATACCTGGGGATGTTGCAATTACTGAGAATTTCTGATACAGACACCAGACAGGTAATCCAGAAGAAAGTACTCCATAGAGTAAAAGGAGTCTGTAAATCTTTAATAAATTCGAGAAATAAAATTACTGCTATCAACATACGGGCTATCCCAGTGGCTACTTACAGCTTTTGACTTATAAAGTAGTCGGAGATATCTCACAAGGTTTCGACAGAAAAAATAGAACAACATTAAAAAGACATCGGTTACCTGAAGAGCTCTCGAGAAATAATGGGGTAAGAGGATTCCTAGGTCTTGAAACGTTATGTCGAAAGCAGGAAGCAAAACTCCGTCAATATACAGCGCAGCATAATGTCATCTGCGCCCAGGATAAAAGTATTAGTCCACTCGACTTGGCTAATGACAACAAAGGTATTAGCTACTTGAAAGCACAAGACTGAATTGAAGCTTGGAAAAGGAAGGAACTACATGGCAGATTTGCAGCAGCTCTCACTGCGAATACTACCGATATGATCAACAGAATGGTTGCGAACAGGGGGTTCATTCGGAGAGACTGAAGGGTTTCTATTCTCTATTGAAAACTAAGTCATCAAAACACGTGCTTACCGAAATTATATCATGGGCGAGCAGGTTGACAGTAGATGCCACCTCTGTAAATGTACCAATGAATCAATCCAACATATATGCAGTGGATGTCCGTCAATGGCACAAAGAGAATATCTGTAAAGGCACAATAACGTAGCTAAAGTGATCCACCAGGCACTTGCAAAACATGTAGACTTCTTGATGTCACAACCTTACTACAAATGCAAGCCTGAACGAGCACGAAGCAATGAACGAGCACGAATACTATGGGACAGCCAAATCATCACTGACAGAACTGTCGAAGCAAACAAACCTGACATAGTCGTGTCTGATAAAAGAAAAAACGAGGCTGAAATGATCGATATAGCTGTCTCTTTGGATGACAACCTTGTAACAACCATAGCAGAAAAGAAAAGAAAATACCAACCTCTTGCAGCCGAATTGAAAGATATCTACAGGTTGAAGGAGTGTCTCAACTATAGTACCAGCCGACGGCGACATAATCCACCCAGCAGTTTGAACGTTATGCTGGGTCAAAGTTAACCGGTTTTGATACGTCTTTTCAGATTCCTTCAGGAATGTGGCCTCTGGAACCGTATCTGATCTTTCTTCGTATGTCATTACTCAAATCCATACACGAAACGGGGCTCCTCCCACAAGTTCTCGGGTGAGTTTGGATTTAAATCTCTTTTTTTCCCTTTACTTTGAATTAACATTTTATCTCTCTAAATTTAATTTGTTTTCTGTTTTTTATAGTTTTTTTTAAATATTTGGATATATTGTGATTGAGGTGGGTATATAGTGGGTATGGTTGAGTCATTCGGCGAGTCCCACACGCGGCGAGAGCCATGTTGGCTCTCCTTATTGAGTAACTGCATTTTCCCTACCTGTACGAAATTTTTTAGGTCTAATGACCTCGATGTCGGCGAGCCGTAAAGCCCCACAAAAATACAGGTTGAAGGATGTCACAATAACACCTATAGTTATTTCAGCGAATGGACTTGTCACTAAGGACCTGCAAAATGCATTGATGAAATTAGAGCTGCACAAACACCACCTGAGAAACATCCAAAAAGACGCTCTACTTAGTACCTCCAGTATAGTCCGTAAATTCGTTAGCCTTGATTGAGTGTTTCCACTGGGAAGGAGACAAGACCGATGACCCGATGATTATGTTTATCAATATGTACAAATATTTATGCCTCGGGCAATGACAAGCTCCGGCAATTATGTAAAATGGAAAAGAGTAATAAAAGAACAATAATGATAATAATAATAATGTCAAATCAATAGTGCGGGCGCGGCGTTGTTATATTTCTCGTGCATGCTTGCGTAGTTGGCCACCCACCCCTGTTGATCCAGGAAGGTTTAGCAATCTCGCTGAACTGTCGTTAGTTCCTGGACTTTTACATGTCTCTCAGACTCCTTCACCATTTGTATAAGAATCTGTCAAATGGAAACGAGATAGATTGAAACAAAAGTAAGTAAACTGTTTATTAACTCAAAAGTAATCACCATAACTGTTAATACATTTATCTCAGTTTGAGACAAGACGGTCAATGCTTTCATGGAAAAATGGTTACTGTTGCCTATAGATCCATGATTTACAAAGGCGCGCACTTCTTCGTCCGAAGGAAATCGACGGCCACGAATGTCTTTCTTCAGGGTTCCAAAAATATGGAAATCGCTTGGGGAGAGATTTGGACTGTATGGAGGATGTGTAATGGAACCTTTGCAAAAATTGAAGCGCGCCATCAAGTCCAAACACCCAGGAATGTTGACGGACGGCATCATTTTGTTGCACTTTCATGCCCTCCCACATGTTGCAAAGGTTGTTTAAACGACATTCCAGATGTTTCGCTGCCCTTACACATCCTCCGTCTTTTCTCACAATGGTATACATGTACTTGCAGTTATGGTGATTACTTTTGAGTNCAATGGTATACATGTACTTGCAGTTATGGTGATTACTTTTGAGTTAATAAACAGTTTACTTCACTTACTTTTTCTCAATCCGTCTTGTTTCCCCGATTTGTCTGCCCCTTATATTTCTCTGCGTTCAGAAAAGGGAATTAAACTTTACCTTCATCAAACTCTTCTTCAGTTTTAGACTCGATGCAATTTTGAATTTTGGCAGCTGCAATTGAACGATGGCGTTATCAAAATTGAGAGCCTGAAGATCAATCATTTTCAGATTCTTCTCTATTGCCTCCAGACCATCAACAGAGTGGGGTACAAAAATGAGCATCTTCGTGGCATTATCCTGGAACAAATACAAAACATAAGTTAATAATTACTAGGATACATTAGTGTTAATGATTATTCTTGAGCGGATGAGGATTGCCTGAACAATGATATCGACTTCTATCCAATATTTAGATATATTAAGATACAATAACGAAAAATGTCTGTATGGAAAGTGGAATATTTTGATCTCAAAACAATTGTTTTACACGTATTATCTGTCTTAATAAGTCTGCATAATAGGGAGAAACCCAGGATATATTTCGTTTGTAGTCTTTAGTACTATTCAATGTGTTTGTTTGTGGGGAGCGTGTCCGAAGGATAGAAAAAAAAACAGAACTCAAGAAGTCATCGTATCACTCGACGGGTTTCAAGGTACATCAGCTTTCTAACACCTGTACTAACACGGTGAATCAAATAGAAAGCATAATTCTAAACTCCATCGGTTACCACTAAGCTGTGTGCAGCAGAAGCTCGATAATCTGACATTCTGCGGTTCGATACGTTCTATAATCCGCCTCCGATCGTGCCGAATTTTTCAGATGAATACGTTCGTCAGTTGACCTTCGCTACTTAATCTTAGTTAAGAATATTGACAATATACGCGCGGTCGACGGATACTGGCAATACACCGCTCACACAACCTCGGAATGTATGTGTACACATAAAATAAATCTCAACATCCAAGCATGTACTTGTGGAGGAAAAGTTGTATCATATATGGTGAGATGAAAATGGAGACGGACTGGGACTCGACCCCGGGACCTCCTGATCTGGTTGTAGTAGTGCTGTCGTCTTCTTGACTCTTCTCGACTCCCGAAGCCCGTACATGATGCAACCTCCCATCTACGAATATATTCTCGAAAGTTCAGAGTTGAAATTTCAACATGACACGTAGGTTCTTGAAAGTAGAGACCTTAACCAAGAGTGAATCGACAGAGACGGAAACACATTGCGAATTTCTCATATTTTCAAAAAAATACTACGCGCAATTCCTCATAATGGTGTCCATCAGCTGTAATTGATCACATGATTGTGTTGTCTCTTCCTCCCTTTCGCATATTCCGCCAATAAGATGCGAGATACGAGGAACAACTGGCGTCAAAGGGGCTATGAGAAATTGTGCGTTATAAATATAGTTGTTATGAGAAATAACGTGCTCTTAAGTTGTGGACACAACTGACGGTTCTATTAATGAAAGAGTAAATGTTCTCTCAGCAAGGAGTCGTCTGTATGCACTCATCCCCTGCATGTTTGTGGCTCACCGTACCGGGTCAGAATGTGGTGTAAAGGTTTTGAGTGTCGAGAAGGATAGTGCAGAGAAGAGCGGGGTGTTACCTGGGTGCAGTGAACAGCACCCCTGCGGCCGCAGCACGAGAATCCCGAATTCGAGTCCAGATCCGTGGCCATTTTCACTTGGTCGCAAATGACGAACACGTTTGAATAAATAAATAGGGGATTTTAATTTTGTATTTTTATATGCTGCGATTTATCTATGATATTAACCTTGAAAATATTGACGTTCGATAAACCGACACAGCCGTGGTCCCGAACGATTAAAAATGGCCATTGCACTTATTCTGTTGGACTTATTATTGTATCCTTACGTTGTAATACAGCTGAATAACTGAAGCGTTCAACTCTGGTTCGATGGTGAAACCCAATTCCACAGCATCGCTCATCGTAGGAACCATCACTTGCTCAGTCTCTGAGATCTGGAAGGGCATGTCACGTGTAGCGTTCTCTCGGAAAGGCGAGGCCCAGTTGCCCTTGAAGTAGATCGCGTTCAGGATCACCATCAGTGTAAAACTACTCAGCTCTCCTGGAAACAAGGCAGACAGTATAAAATGTATTTTTCTTTGTTATTAAGATCACATTAAATGAATGCTTAAGTGATCTCAGATTTGCTCCCATGAATTTTTTGATTTTTGTGTTATCGGTCATTCTAAATAAATAAATTTATTCTCAAAGTAGTGCTGCAAAACCATTGCACATACTTTCTCATATACGCTTCTCCGTTTGCAGCATAGAGGGAAAACATTCTATAGTGAAAGGGTCATTTCTGGCGTGGTCCTCTACATTTTGGTCGTCTTCCNAAAGACGCTAGAAGAACTTACTGACTTATATTAAATTTGAGAGTAAAATAAACATTCAGAATAATATTCCAAAAGAAATATAGACATATCAGTCTTATAAGTATCGTCAAAGTGTTGTGTAAATGAAATTCCGTTGTAGACAGATATTTATGTTTTTTCGTATTTGCAGTGCGTTTTCTGTCCTCCTATGTGTTTTATCATTATCATATCTTTCATTTCAATTTACTAACCGTATTCTACGTCTGCTTGGTCCATTTACACTGCTAAATATTGTTCAAGTTTCTTGAAACAGTAAACAAATGCGTGAATGTAGCAGATATAGATTATTTTACTGCTCTATACCTAACTTTCAAGCGAAATACCCGCTAATGCGGATGTGATGAATACTAATTCTACTGTACGTACAGAAAATTTAAGCAAAATCGTTGGACCAGTTTTTGAAAAATATTCAAAAATGTACTTTGACCTTCATGTGAATTGCCCTTTATGTTCAAGTAAAAAGAAAATTGAAAGCACGTGCATATGTTAGAAGTAAATTCTACCCTATATGCGAAAAATGAAAAAAAAAACATTCAGTGAGGAGTGCTACGCC
>NNCF01136727.1:74835-94536 GCA_002313205.1 Laupala kohalensis
TTTTTTTTTTTTTTTTTTGTTATGAATGAGACCGGTCCAAACGAGTTCTCTCTTTACTTTCCTTCTTCACTTTCTCCTTGCACCTTTTCGCTTGTTCCTTTAATTAGTTGCACTTGCTTCTTGTTCTCGGCAACTTCTCTCCCTTTCTCTTAACCCACTGCCCTGAATTTGCATAATAACTTTCATCTCTTCCGGCCAGATCGTTACCACGTCATTAGAGAAATCTGCGAGGGATACTAAAACACTTTCAGTGATACATTTCCAAGGCCAGGAATGTTCTTTTGCCGACTCGTGTTTTCATCTTGAACTCAAGAGCACGGTGTATGAAATTCTTTCAATAATATCGAGAAAATTTATTTATTTATTTATTGATGTATTATAGGAATTTTATAAGCAATGTTTTTTTCTCGTTTTTTGTGGAAACAATTGACCGGATCCACATTACATTCATTGAAAACACGCTTCATTATGAATTTTTTTGTTTTCACGTATTTTGTTATTGTTTTGAATTATAATAAATACAATCCTATTTTATTAATGACAATGTATTATTCCAAGAATTCTTGGACGGATGATTTCAGTGTGAATTTATATTTTCATTCTATACTATACTTTTAAACTTGGGTATTTCTGCCAGCTGGATTACTTCGATGTGTTAAATAAATTTTAAAAAAATTGTCAAAAACGCAGTTGCAAACTGCGTGAGACCACGTGGGGGGTAATAAACTAAATTATTCTCCGAAAAGAAGCTAGGGAGATCATCCCATCAATTCCGATCAGACCCGAAGGCAGAGGCGGATTTATTCTTTATAAAGAAATTATTTAATAAATACATACTGTTATCCGTTTATTATTACAAAACGAATTGTAGATATTATGTACAGAAAGTATACGAGATTAATAATAACAAAAGTATTAAATGACATTCCCGTCTATAGAAAATCCGCCACTATTTGAAGGAAAACCGGAAAATACCCGGATCAGGATGGGGATGATATATGATAGTATACATTTTATTGTGTTTCTTAGAAAGTATCAATCATTCAAATGATTTATTTTCTGTGATAAACCTTGACCTCGTCTATATATTATTGTCGTGTGTCAGATGTTTCCTCGAAGTAATTATCATCACTGCGTCTAATCCAAGACATGTCACGGTCCACCACCTTTACGTTTTCTCTCGTTCGCCAACAAGAGTTGAAAGAACTGTCTTGTAAGAACAACAGGCGAAGGAAGATTTCCAACCTGACGACAACTTCAACATCCAGTCGAAACGGCGTGATCTTTGAATCACAAAATATATACTGTTCAGCCGTTAAAGGTCGTAAGTCATTGATTGTTTATTTAATTTGAAAAAAAAAATCTCGTTTCAAATAATCTTCAAACTTCTTTCACTTCTTTCAACTGTTTTTGCATGCTTGAGTACCGATTCAGATTAATTAGAAATTGAATTCATTTGGGTTTTTTCCTTAATGTCCATTAAGCGACGAAAATAGGCAACTTATTATATTTTGAAACTGTGAAGTGAAGTATTGGTTTTTAGTTGAACTGCAATATTACATGAAATAAACAACATCAATAATGATTATTGTTGTAAGATATTAATAACAGAACCAGAATTTTGGATTTTTTCTAATAATTAGCTTGCAGTTTGGCTGCAAAAAGATGAAGAGATCAATATATTATTAATCAAAAGAAGTATTAATATTTATTTCAATTTTTATAAATTAGTGTTATTTGTCTACTGAATGCTGCAATGAATATTTTTTTAGCTGCAGTCAACATACAATTTTAATATCAACTCCCTATGCAAACGCTCCTATTAAAAAATTTCAGACAGAACTAAAAAACTTACTTTGAGAACTCATACGGACATTTTCCTTGTTCAAGGAGAAAATAGCAGTATTGTAATAAATAGCAGAATTTCAAAATATGCAACCTAAAAATGCAATGTAAAAATTTTCCAGTTAAATATGCAATGCAAAAAATTGCCAGTTTTGTTATTTCTTCCAGGAAAATCTTACAAAAACTAAAATTACTAGTAACGCGATCTATTAAAACCCACATGAACCCGTATATTAACCAACCCGCATGAGTTATCTTATGCAAGCACGCGTATGTTTGTTGCCCCATATAAAGAGTTCATTGAATAAATGGAAATAGTATATCAAACTCTGGTCATGTGACTGGAATTTCCACGTCATGCAGAAGAAAATTTCGAGGAAGATCGATTGCCACATGATTTTCGCGCACAGCGTTCGTTCGCCGATATGACTGATGGTGTGAATTTCGCAAACTGAGTTGTCATTTGTCCATGGAAGCCTCGTCGTTCTCCTGTTTTACGAACGGGAATCCCGTTTACGGAAATACGTCAAAATGATCTGCTGATTTTTTCTTTTCTCTGACGTTTTTCTTACTAATCACATCGAAGATAAAAATGCAATCAAGGGTTTAGTCACGAGATGTGAAAAAGAGTGAAAAAAAATTAAACATTAATTACACACAAATGTCAATAATTCTCTGGTAAACAAATTTAAAGCGAATATGTAATACATTTTATTTATTCGTAATGTCTAATTGAAATTATAATGTTTGTGGCCATCGTCTTGTATGTTGCGAAATTACCGTCTGAAATGTTACAATGATAAGGGCTCTAATGACCTTTGATGTTGACGAGCCCTAAAGCCCCACAAAAAAAAAAAGTGTGATGATTTATATTATCAAAATGTAAAGCATGGATGTATTTAAGTACAAAACAATTTCTGTGGCTATTGAATGTTTTCAGGGAAGTTCATTTATTTAATTATGTACCAACATTTGTTTAATTATGTAAAAATGTGCATTGCTTTGTTTCGTTGTTACTTGTTCGAAAGAAAATTAGAAATATTCTTTAATTGTGGTCATAAATATATATAAATGAACTTTTAGAACTTGTCGACTTTTAGAACTTCTATTCGATTATGAAGTATGATAGTGTACTCTTGGAGCTTTGTTTTTCTTCAATGTTTTAAGTTTCAGAAGCTTCTTTCAGCTGTGGTGGCGAGTAACCACAAGTATAAACACATTGGATAGTTTGGATTCCATAGAAATAAATTTATATTAAATGAAAAACTCTAATTCTTTTCGAGACTTTTCTTTGGGATTTTTCTTACTTACACGTAATAAACTGATAATAATTCATAAAAATTATTTTTACTTAAAAAATTCTTGTTGGTGTAAATAATACATGGATGAGATCATTTCTTTGTTAAGGTACATTGAAAAAATGGAAAAGAAGAATAATTACTCATTCTCTCATTGAATGTACTTACAATTCAAAATTTTCCAGTGTAATTTTGTACGAAACATTCTGGTCAAACTGCAGACTCAAAATGTGGTTTAAATGTAACGAAACTGCAGACGCCAATTTTGAATGGTAAATACAATGATATAAAATGATGTTTTTTTCGTACTTGGAAACGCTGAATTTAGAAATAGTTAGAAAATACCATGAAGTAAACAGGAAAATATACCCAAACATTATAATTGACTGTTTTGAAAACATGCTTCCATGTTTAAGTCATAAACCAGTAGTGAATACCCCCAGGGTATGACGTGATAACGACAAATAAATTGGGTTTTTAATTTTATTTTACCCCAAGATTTAAGTCGAAATAGTGATATTATCGTCTAAAGGAATATGAATGTTTTTGATTTTGTCCAATATACAAATCCAATGAATTTTAATGTTTTTTTTTATTTCAATTTTGGTGAAATTTTGTGAAAGTGACAGGAAAGGGTACTGTTTTAAATTTTTGTCCTTGTATCGCGATCGGAAATTCAGGCATGTTTCTTAAAAACCCGCAGAGGAAGAACGAAACAGGGAAGACCATCTTTAATGTGAAGGGGAAAAAACACAAATACTGTTATGAATATTCCACGCTTGTTTATACATAGGCGGTAGATATGGACAATATTATACGCTGTACTCGGAGAACGTAGACGCAATGCACCAACACTACCAACCACAAACATTAATAAATGGCATGGTAACTACATGTTAATGGAAATCCTTAAATCTACACAAAATTTCCACAAAAGTAACAAAATTCTCCCGTACAAATCCACGTTTTCTTTTTTTGCTTAGGAGCTGCTTAGCCGTGAAGCGTATTAAAATGACTTAGTTTCAAATGAGATTGCTCATAGTAAATTTAACCACTCCAAACAAGCTTTTTAACCTGGGATTCTATTTTATTTTCACTGGCAAACTTTTCTCCAAATCTTTTCTTCCTTCACATGTGTAAACTCGTTTCTCTTAACCACCTTTTGCAGTTTATTAGAGAGACCATCTTCGCTAATGAACTGTACGTTGTTTTACGCGAATGAACTTCAGGAGTGATTCATCTATTCCTACAGGTAATAACTCGTTAAGCATCAACTGATTTTATGTGCAACGAGGACTTCACGACAAAAAGAAAAATAATAGTAACAGATCGCGAAGTTATTGATTCAGTAAGAACACTGAATTAATAAATAGGATACTTTTAGGTAGTTCTCCTACTATTAATGTCCATTATATAATCTAAATAAATAAATAAAAACTTCCAATCTTTTATGAACGAATAATATTTACATTTTCTGTGAAGACCTCACGCTCAAAATATAAATATTATTTGTCCATAAAAGATCGGAAGTTTTTATTTATTTAATTATTTTGGGGTGGATTTAAAACGCTTTTTAATCTTCAAAACATGTTTCGTTAAAAGATTTGGATCTTCGTCAGGCGTTTCTCAATAACGTCAATACATTTACATGGATACATGGCGTTAGTTCCACAAACATGTCAACATGTAATATACAATAATGTTATAACATGAGCATAAATACTTTTATCATAAAAAAATTTATCACAACTTTTGCCATCAAACAAAGAAACCGATAAAACACAAAGTTTAATGAAAATACTCTGTAAAATTTAGATTTACTTCTAATTCTAAATTATCTTTGTCAGATCGTAAATTAACTGTATTACTTGTAATTTTTATGTTAATCATTTCTATAAAATATCGCTCCATACAAATTTTTTCTCTTCATCTAAAATACTAGTATTATCGCGCTCCTTGGTATGGCCATTATCAATACAATGCTTATACTTGACTCCTCATTTCTAATATTTCATTTGTGCTCGGGAATACATATATACCTTAGTCTGTCCTGTGTATGAAGCATTGTAGGATAAGGTCTTTATTAATTTAGTGATCTCGGAAATGGCAGAAGAAATTAATAAATTCAGTAAGAACGTTTACTTCATATGAAACTAAAGTGAATAACTAAGATTTATGGATGTCACCAACTGGACTTCACATGGGAAATGTCATTTTTTAAATTATATGTCTTATTTGCATAAATTTTTTTTTGCAATCTACATAACATTACGAGAAAAATGAATCCAACCACTGTACAAGAACAACAATTATTCCAAGTAATGAGTCATTTGGTGCATACTCATTTTGCAGTAACACCATCCATATTGCGTTGGATTTTATAATAATCATATACTTTTTGGGCTCATTTTTCCCGTTCATAAGACTTATATTGAAAAAATACTTGCATGTTAATAAAACATAGATTAAAAAAAATGACAACTCTANAAACATAGATTTAAAAAAATGACAACTCTATTAAGAGTCCGGTTGGTGACTGACAGCCATAGATTTAAAATTGGAGCTAACGAAAGGTGAAGGTGTACGCTTGTTCCCGATAGAGTTTTGAGCTCCGCCATGAGAAATTGTGTACAAAATTATATTCATAGGTTATCTAAAAAACGCGCATATTATATTTTCACCATTCTTATTTAGAGAGTGTAATTTTGTTACTTCATTGTATTATTACATTTTTGGAGTATTTCCGTACCTTCATCCTAACGATGTCATGTTTGGAACGGTGCACGAAAATTTTGTTCGTATTTTAATGATTAGAGTTTTAGAACTTTTTTTTTCGGTTTTATTGATTGGTGTCTCAATCCAGCGTAATCTACACGTGTTACCTAGTTTCAAACAAATAAAATATTCATAACGTCATATTCAATTTCTTGTTTTTCGAAGAAACTTTACTATTTCCATCTTCTACCGCGAAGGATACTATAAAGTAGCAACCCCACGAAGGATCAATGGAATCCTCTTTCACGTCTTGTATTAGTGCATGAGAAAGCTCTCTCAATTTTCCATAAATTAACATATTTTCTGAAATGATATAAAAATTATATAATTTAGAAGAAGGACATTGTTCATATTACTTAATCCTCCCGTTTGAACGGCTCTGCAAAATGGAGTACTCCAATCCACCATAATCGATTTTATTTGACAAGTGCGGTGTAGATAACTGCGTATTGAGGGCGTGTTGGTCATCATTCGATTCAGTTTAAAAATTTAAATTTATAATGTATTATATTAAATGGATAAATATAAACTTTCTCGAACACCAACGTTTAATTCATCCTACAAACTAGTATTACCTCAAGGAAAGTCAATTCTTGTTGTGCGATGATTTTTTTTCTTCTTTTTCTTCAATAAAACATTGTGATTTCAGTAAGACATTGTCAACTATAATTTAAATTACTCTATTTTTACACTCTCACCACGTTGAAGAAATCTATCGAGGATGCGGTTTCCTTTTTGTTCAGAGTTCTACCATTAGGTATGTTTTTATAACTAAGTCGATTTTATTAACAAAAGAAATCCGACAATTTTTTTTTGTATCTCACTCTCGAATTGGAGCCCGGTCTGATATTTTTGTGGGATGCAGGTACTATATTTCATCGAAGTCAGCGACCTTAATGTATTTGTACATTTGGGCGGAGTTTCAAAGTTATAACGAAACTGAAGAAAAATAAATCGCCTTGCTACAAATAAATTACTATTTTTAATGAAATGATATATTCCACTATTTAAATCAACACTGCTATATGATACAAGTATGGGACGTTAATTTTGTTACCTTTGTTTACTAAGTTTATTTATTTTATTTATTAGCGACAATATGATGAGTGATACATATGTACCGAAAGCATCTACACTAACGAAAAGTATTCTGATAATATTAACATTTGAGGGGCCACATTAATTACATTAATTTAATCAAAACGCGAACTATGCTTCATTCCCCAGAAGATTGTTAAAGAAATTAGAAGAGGGAACTTATCTTGAAGGGATTTGAGGATAGGCTCCGTCAAAGAGAGATTATTATACCGATTATCAATTTTGAGAGAATATTCAGTGTCATGTGCAGCGATACTGTGAATATTCCCTCAAATGTCTACTAGTTTAAATGATTAAGAATTAAATGGACGAAACATTCTGGTGATATCTCCGAAAAGAAGATTCACAGACCTGAACAAGATGATTAGTAACTGTTATGAATATTTGGATGTAGTTAAATAAGATGTAAAATGATCGGCACATATTAATTAATTTATCCATACAACGTTAGTTAATTATGTAAGGTTTCAAAAACTTGGAATATTTTAAATTTTGTCATGACTTTTTTAAACATTTCGTTCCTAAGTATATTGCTGGAACAAAGTGAACTTAACGTTGAAATATCCTGAGATAAAGGTTGAAAATTTGAAACAAAACAAGCACTGTAAAGGAACGGAACTGATAACATAGATATGCGTTTATAACCCAAACAATTTTATTGAACACTCTTGTGAGGAATTAACACACTTTCTTGTTTCCGCATATTTTCATTCATAATGATTGTTTCTCGACAGAGAGAGATATTAAGGTTGACACTACTTATCCTTGTTTTTTTGGGGGGGGAGGGGAATAATGACATCACGTTAGATAACAAGTACCTCCCTCTCATATTGACGGTATATTTAGGAGGTTGTTTGTACATACTGTTTTATCTACGGATTTCAATCGTATTGAAACGTTATGTAGGAACTATCGGGTCATTCGTCTCATTTTATATGAAATTTATCTCAACTTGATGAAATAAGTCTTTGGGATATCATTATACGTACCTAATGTGACGTGGGGACGGTGCACCCCCGACCTCATCCTCAAGGTCTCAAAATGAGTCCCCAAAATAATATACAGACGTCAATTTGAACTTAAATATTTTTTTAAACAGTGAAATAATTTCCTAATATGAAACATTTTTCAGTTATCTTTCAAAATAACTCCCGCTCCGGACCCCATTAGATGTAGTAAAAAGGCCATAGTGTGATATGGGTCCCCGTTTAACAATTTAGGATACACATGAAAATAACAGTTTTGGATTCTAAACTTCATCCCGTAAAGGTTACAACAATTCCACTCTTCAAATCCTTTTGGCAACTCTTCCACCTGACCACGAATTCTTGGAACAAGGGTCTTTGGAGAGGTTTTGGGTCTTCTGTCTCAGAAGGGCAAATGCGCGTAGATGAGGGAAAACCCCAGTTGCAAGTCCTTTCTAGTCCGGCTATCTCACGTTCTCAACAAGAAATGAACCCTAAATGCTGTTTCTGTTGTTCAGGGATTATGTCGCGTTGACTGAAGTCAAGTTGTCAAGTTGTCGAAAGAATTAATCAATATTTATCTCCACTGAATTTTACTGTTGAACGATGACAATTACTTTTGGGATTTTCAAACTTGATTACATGTATTGACTATCGTTTCACTCTTTGACAAGGGTCGCATTGTCTCCAGTCGCGTGATGCAGCTACCAACTCAAAACTCTAGAACCGTATTTTCCACAGTTTTTGGTGAATTATACTTGTAAATGACTCGTAAGGCATGAAAATCTTAACGTCATTGCGTTCCTCTTTACATTTGCTATGTTTAGATTGGTTTTTTTCGCCGATACTTCATCCGGGTTATAAAAAACCCACAAACCCGGAAAGTTTCTCAATACTAATTTAAAGTTAAATAATTTATAATTTTGCGCCGAAAGGGTATGCAAATTCATCGCCACGGGATAGAGAATTGATCAAACTATGATTTGAAACATTTATGCTGATACTTTAGCCTAATCGCTTTGAAGAATAATATACCTTAAGGGGTTATTTCAACCGCAGAGTTTGTCTCAAAGCAACTGATCAGATCAGCTCTACCGAGAAGTCATTTTGCTCCCGAGTTTTGAGAGTTCTCTTCACGGAATTGTAGAAAGAAATTCCTGATCCTACACCATTCAATTCTGATTACTTTCACAAAAAATACTTAGTTTCAACACTTACCTCAAAGAGATCAAATCCAAAAGCATTACTGGCTGAAGATATCACTCTTTTGGCCAACGCGTCTTGAGGTAGCTCCTCCGCTGACGTCACGACTGTGGAATCGAAAGACGTATAACATTAGTCTGCCTTGTGTAGTCTTGCTTGCCAAGCACTTCACGCGTGTTCTTCAATGCACGACTCAACTTCCCTCTTTCGGTGAAGACGCTTCAGTCAGGGCGAACGGGTCAAAGTACTCTCCGTGAAAACAAATGGTCCCCGGATATTTACACATCTCGGAAAACATTGTGGGAACCCGAAAGCTTGTACAGCTCATTATATCTACGATTCATTTTGGAATAATAAATTGACAACAGTACGTATTTGATTAAAGAAACATTTTATATAAGTATTAAATCCGCCACTGCCCTTGGACCCTTGATCGGAATTGATGGGATGGTCCCTTGTTTGTTTACGGTGATTAACATAGTTTATTATCTCCCTCGTGGCCATACACAGTTTGCAACTGAATTTTTGACAAAATTTATTTATTTATGAACTGATCGTTGCTTTAAACATTTATCAGTCGAAATTCTTGACCACTTGTATCAATAAGTATATGAGGTCACAATAAATACATCCTACTTCAGATCGCCAATGGATGCACCTTGTGAGCTGGTGTATACACTAGTGCGGAATGTTGAGGGATAAGTGGTTCAAGTGAGACGTTGGAGGTGAGGAGGTTCAATTATGGTGACAGAGAGTCCAGAAGATGGCTTAATGAAGGTCGAAAGTATGGCGATTTGAAGTAGAATGTATTTATTCCGACCTAAACTCAGTATATCATATACTTAAACATTTATTTTAACAAATTTATAAATTTTCTTGTATTTTTATAATTCGTAATCCGTTTTTGTAAAATTGTATGACAATCTTATGATGTAACCATAATTGATATTTATTATGGAATATTTGTAATCAAAATTCTCGACAAAACGATATATTTTTTTCATGACTTTAAAAAAATTTGATCTCACATATTATATGTAACACGTAGCTAACTGAATTCACAAAAACGAAGTTTAGTTCAAAAACACCATCAAATTGTAAGAAATTGCTTAAGTCTCGCCTTCCGCTTGCGATTGGAAAAGTAACTCAAATAAAACCATTGACTGCGTCAGAACACTATCACTTCAAAATTTCTGTTTCGTTAAAAAACTTAACCATTATAATCTGAATGAAATTTTATCAACCCATTGTCGCCTCTTGATGACCTTTTGGAAAATTTAGAATTTTACCCTTGTCTCTGAATGCACATTATAACCAAATCAATATACTTGCAAGTGAAATCTCCATTTTATGGAAAAATGTCTTATCAAAAACTCGGGTACATAACTCGTATTACAATAATGTGTCTACTACTGTTTTCATCAGTTAAGTGGTTTGTGATGCATGTTTAGCTCTCCTCTGTCAATATTTCCACATGACCTTTAGAAGTGATATGAATTGACATAATGGGAATTTTACACAGTAACGGGACTTCTCTTATTACCACTATAATAAAGTAACGGTGAAGTGTTATGATACCAGAGAAGGATTAATAATGCTCGTCAGGTAGCGGCGAAATATTGAAATCTTATGGAACTATTAGTCGATAAAATACGGGTTAACATAATTTTTGGGAATAGGGCTGTATAAAAGAATACCTCCTTATTCTGTTTCGGTTATTTTTATTTGATCTGAAGAAGGCCTAAATAAAAAATGTCGAAACATTAGAGAGTTAAAAGTGAAGATTTCATTCATACAGATGTTAACCCAAATGTTTGCTATAATAAGATGTTGAAAATCAACCCAAACATAATAATAATAATAATTTTAAAAAAATTACTTTCAAAAAGCAGATGGAAACTGCTTATGATCACATAGAGGGTAATAAACTAATTTACTCTCCGGAAGCCAGCAAGGGACCATCAATTCCGATCAAGGACCCTAAGGCAGAAGCCAATTTAACGCTTCAGCACACTCCTAACAATAAAAATAGCTTTGTACGTGTTTTAATACTAACATAATTTCAACAAATTTGTATTTATAAAACACAGAAAAGTTCTTTGAGAAGTACGTATTATTATTATTATTATTATTACTATTATTATTAATCATGCAAAGATGTTTCACTCACCTGCGAGGATAACACTGAGCACGAGGAGACGAGGGTCCATTTCAGTTTGCTGCCCGGGAAAGTACTGGGCCTTCCGCTCTCTCCGCGCATCTTTTATGACGCTCGTCTCTCGACGAACGCTGAGAGGCCTGCCGTGACGTCATTTTTCTTCCTCCTTCCTCTTAACGGCGCGTTGTACCGAGGAGCCGACGGTTCTTCGAGCTGAGATCGAAGCTTCGCATTGCTGAAACAAGCCTTCGCCAGTGGCAGATCTAGACCGTATTCAAGCGGTGGGGGACTAACTGGGGAGCATTTTTGTTTAAAAATTATGGTTTTACAATACAAATTTTATAAATATTATCTTTAAATAAAATGATCCTATAAATAAATAAGAATTATCAATCTTGTATTATAAATAACAATAATTTATGAAAGTTATGAACATGGTATTACTAATTTTATAAATATGGTATTATTAATAATAAAAATTATATTATTAATAACAATTATAACTAATAATTATTAATCTGGTAACACTTTTACAAAGTATACCATTTATCAACTTCAGTTTTATCTGTGAAGAGTGCAGGTCCAATGGGGGCAGGACTATAGCCTCCTTAGTCCTCCCCCCATAGATCCGCCACTGATCGTCGCCATCGCTTTCACGTCACACAGTAAGGACTAGGGGCATTCTAGGCTAGGGACACCCACAGAGAATTAGATCTTGCAAATGTATGTGTAAATGAACACAATTATACTCGTGATAACTCCCGGTCAGGTGAAAATGGCGAGGAGTCAGGAATCGAACCCGGGATTCCTGCATTGATCGCAAGGGTGTGAACCATAACACCAATCGTTCGCCTTCCACAAATTAACACCATTTCCACCCAGACCCACAGTACAGTTGTGGAAGGCGAACGGGTGGTGTAATGGTTAACACCCCTGCGATCAATGCACGAGTGAGGGAGAGCGGCCTTAATTTGAGTAAATACTGGGAACATTTTCTCTTAAACTAATCAACATATCTTTCTAATTCTTTAACTGCATGTTCAGTAATACTTTTTACACAAATTTATATTGTAATATTTATAAATAGTTAGTATTTCTTTTTGAACTAAACAAAAAGATACCTTACTTTTAGTTTTACTTCAATAACTTTTGTCTCGTAGCATATTTGTTGCCCTTTGTTATAAAAAGGAAAAAGAAAGAACAATGAATCTTGTGTAAAAATTTCAATGCATCCATTGCGGAAATAATGTTTTTCAATTCAATGGGACATTTTATTTATAATATTTACATTTTAATGACATGTAGCGAAGTCCCTTTAGCCCCTTTGCCGCCTTAAGCCCTTCATTGCCGTGGGCTGTGCAGTAAATGCCCTGGAATTTACTCTCAATGAATTGTTCAGTTACGTCTACATTTTTACAAGAAGATTAAAATTTTTATTTCCTGCTGCCGAAATAGTAAATTTAGTTATGCATGGATAGAAAATTAATTATTATTATTATTATATAAACCTTTGGCATACTGTAATAATTTCTTAAATAGGTGCAACTGACGAATTCATTGAGCACCGACGGGAACCACGGAAAACCAATGGTCAGGACACAAAGACTGTACATGAAAAATATATTTACAAGAGACAATATTTACAAAAGTCATTTACAAAAGTATTAGCATAAGACAAAAATCTATACCGAAGAGAAAGTATTTACAAAAATAACACATTAACGTAAGGGAGAGTATTGCCCAAAAATTTTAAGTACATATTATGAATTAAAACAGAACGTATTATATGAATAATTTACAAATGTATTTACAAACAATAAAATAAATTAAATTAGTTCTTCTTTCTTCACCCGTAGGTAGAAAGAAGCTTCGTTACCTGCAACATAGAAGGAAAAATGCCAGCAGTATCATATTGCATTTTGCCCACCCATTATAATCTCCATTTCTTTCTCCCTTTTTGCCCTTACGTAGCTCGGAAACTACCCCCAAAGATTCCAATACAGACACTGTTCTCACGCATTATATTAATTGCCAAATTAATGTTTCTATTTTCATTTATAATGCCCTCGATTTGTAAAAATCTTTGATATTTTTATGTTTGTGTGCAATTTAAAAGAATGTGAATCCAATTTTATTCCTGCTCAACACATCAAATCTAGATTATTTCTAAATTTTCGTAATTTCCATCCCTCTTGTAGAAACAACTCGTAACCTGACCACGTCCTCGATTTCAGTGAGTTGATGTATAGTTTGTGTCCCCATTGACCTGCTACAACTGTTTGAACTATGAGTGACCTTTTTTCTAACCTGTTCATTTCTATTTCTAGTCCGTACGCGTCATATAATTTATTTTGAGTTTGCTTGCTATCACTACTCTCAGGTGTGGCCTACCATAAGTATTCTGGCACTAAATTACAGATAATTTGCCTACTCCATTTTTTGTTACAAAGATTGTCGTTACTGATTACTATAAAACAAACATAAGAAGTTAAGGAGACAAATGATTTTATTATCATTACCCGACAGAACCACCTTAAGAGAAGGTCTCTACGGAAGTACATTGTGGCGTACAGATTGCTTCTTTGAGCTTAGGTGCCTACTTCGCCTACTCAAGACGTAATTTTGTTCAGTATCATTCATTCCCCAACAATCCAACATCTCTCCTTCCCAGTTGCTTCTTCCAAAGCATGTGCGGGGTGGAAGAGCAGACTTAGCCTAATCCTTGACACTTGCCCAATGAAAAAAAAAACACATCGAAGATAATTAATTTTTTCTTCACGTTTTAAATCTTTTACCTAACATGTCCTTCGTCACATTGTAATCGAGTGATGCTTTATCTCTCCCATGAACGATACGTAATTCATTAGTTACATGTTTTTAAGATACATGAAAACTATAACATGTAGTAGCAAATGTTCAATATTCGAAAAGAAAAAATATTTTTCTAAACATCGCCAAATGTACAAAATTACATAGAAAGTAATATATTGGGTCATATTAATCTAGTAAAAATATCGTAGAATTTATGTCAATACTATTGTTAAAGACTTGTTTTTAAAGAATCGTCTTTAGCCAAGACTAAGGGGGAGATATATTTCTCCTAATGGACGGTTTTACTGACGAGTTTTTGATTGCACCGTTTGAGAGATATTATTGTCTGCAAAATGATGAAATTCATAAAGATATATCTTCCAATATTACTTGTAACTGCAACTGATAATGAAATATCCGAATAATTGGATTCCTTATAAAAAAAATTCATAGGCGAATTGACAAAGAAATATCGTATTGTTGAGGAAAACACAAAAACTAGTTGGTCTAGTTAACAATATAGTTAATAAAGCAATTTAATGATATAATAGGTCTATAGTGATGATAGTTATTTCATTACAGTAATAACAATTTTTAGTGTTCAATAATTGAAAGTACAACTATTCTTTTTTCTCCATCGATCCGGTTAATTGGCGACCCAGATTATGGAAGTTCGGATAAAAATAATAACACCGGTTTCAAGCCTCGACTTGAATTTCTGATCGCCATGTTATCAGGAGTGTTCGAACGCTCACCTGGAGAATACATGTCGCAACAGCGAAATACGGAAAAGGAAGTCAATAATAATAATAATAAATTTATTGTCAAAAAACAGTACAAACTGCGTATGACCACGTGGAGGGCAATAAACTAATTTACTCTCCGGAAGCAAGCGAGGGACCGTCCCATCAATTCCGATCAAGGGCCCTAAGGCAGAGGCGGATTCAAAATTTTTTTGCATAAGTTCCTAGATAAGATAAAAAGTTAGCTGCGAGTTATAATACATATATAATGTCAATATGTTTGTAATTTAACGCAAATATGTTTGTAAATTTACATGTACAAGTTATTATCGAACTATAGATTATTCTGAGTATAGTGTTTAAAAATCATAAGAGTTGAAAAAACACTAAATTCACGATTTATTGTTACAATAAACACACCCCTAGACAAAGCCTAGAGAACCTGTATAAGAAATCCGCCTCTACCCGAAGGAAAAACGGAGAAAAACCGGGGCCAGGATGGGTTTCAGAAGTTTATCTATTGAGAGTAGTCGTAACCTTTGACCAATGCACAATTAATATGGAATGTAAAGGTTTCTTTAATGTTTTAAAAAAAATAGTCTTTCGCTTCCTCTGACAAATTATGTATTATATTTGAGTTTTCGTATCACATAATGAGCAATATACGTGCCTATGCAAATCAAATGAGCAGCTATTAATGAGATGTTAAAAATGTTCATATTGTTTATAATTTTAGAAGTGAATTAGAATAAGAATAACCGTTATTCCACTTTTTACAATATTATTTACATAGAAATAATTGAAAAATACTGGCCTTCGGATCCAATAAATGAAGGCCAGTTCCTCGAACATAATATTAATCAGAGTAAAACAGTCATCTCAAAACTTTCCCTCTTTTCGGGCAGCTCACAGAGATGCGTTTATAGTCTCGTATTTACAAGCTTATGTTAATTACATTCTAAACTTGGGATAAAAATAAAAAGATAAAGTCAAATCAAAAGAAAAAAACACTTTAAGATCAATTAAAAGTTACTTGAAAGTTTTCTTTCTCTTTTTTATCAAATTAACAAGTTAAACACATAATCTTACAGTTCATACAATTTAAAAAAGGCATATATCATGTTAGTTTCTAATGATAAATTGAGACACTCATTTCACTCTCAGTATTCTTCATTTTCCGTGGAAGCCCATACCAATTCAAAGAAAAATAATTCAAACATTTGATCCAGAAGACGATAAAAATCACTACACTAGCATTTGGAACAGTTTTAGGTACTAGGAGTTGTTTGGGAGGGATGTGATACCTTAAAAGATAATTTATCTTTTGTCCTTAAGGTAGCTCTACCGGATAACAATAGTCGGATCATCCAAAAGTCTTATTTTCTCCGTTCATATTTAAATATCTGTGTAGTAACCTATTATTCGTAAAATTTGTGGTTTTATTTTTTAACCACAGATTTTTGACCACTGTTTGAAAAAAATGCTCCATTGAAAAGATTCGAAAAGTAATTTATTTTCGAAAACGAATTATTTTCTCGTAAGATAATGTATTTCTTTCAATTATTTAATAGTTAGAAAATTGCTTAAATGAAATAACACGAGGATTCAGATTATGATATTGACCACTGTATTTACATAAATATATTATTTGTCTTTGAGGATTGGTCAATGGCCAATCCTCAAAAAAGAAATACATTTATGTAAAACGATCATGTTCAATACTTTACTTAATTAGTGACCTACTTTCAAGAATTTGTGAGATGTTTTTTCTATTGGCTTTAAACGTCGTTGGTCCATGAACGATGAGAAAATTGATACAACGGTGAAGACTAAGAAATCTTTGATTCCCCTCCACTGATCCACATCCATTAATGATTAATAAAAGAGAAATGTAGTTTATTATTGGTTTCAATTAGTGAGCAGAAAGATATACTGTGCGTGATCTAGCAACAAGAACATCTTTTTGATTTAACACCTGAGAAATATCTACATCGGATAATATTCCTATTTGACTTCTTGTTAGTAATTGACGTTAATACAAGTATGTAGAGACTAACATTCGAAGCTACTATAGAGAACGTTGTTATAATTACGAAAGATGAAAGTAACGTAGTGTATAAATTAACAATTATTTGTATTTTCTAGATTCACTTTACAACTTCCCGGCAAAAATTTTGCCATTATCAGGTGTTATGTTACCCATCATTAATTCGTCCATTCTTTCATTTGATGAAGTGTGTTGTTCATAAATATTCTCTCCATATATTCTACAAGGTGGATAAGAAAAACAGAATGGATAGAAATGATAAGGATGAGAGGTATAAAATTGATAAGCCAAAACGATATAAGAGAACATACAACAAATTAAGATTATTCAAATGAAAAGAAAGAATAATGAGACAGCGAAGGAAACACATCACGAATAATGAAAAGCAATAAATTTAATAAACTATTAATATGTATAGAACAAGTGTTTAGACGTGTAATGTTAATTTCTGCTTGCATCTACAATCATTTTCTTGTTGCTAATTGGGGAAAAAAACATAGACCGAAAGCGTGGAGAAATGTTAAGAAATTTAATCAATAACACCAATTTTATACTGACATATCTGATGCGGTTAGGATTATTGATGAATGAGAAAGCTCGGCATGTTCTTCGGAGACAGTAAGACACATCGTGAATCTCAGTGCGTAGAACAGTGCGATTTCGAGGTCTGGGCACAAAGGAGTTGCCGGCACCATGTTTGTAACACACAACACGTCGGAAAAAGTTTTCTTGATTACTGAAGCTGGCAGCGTAATATGGTAGTGCGTCGGACAAAAATTGTTTTATTACCCTGATAACAAAATACCAAACGAATTATTACTTATCCCTCCCGACTTACTCCACCACAAATGAAAGATACATCAAATGATTTCAAGGTATACTAGAGAAAGAAGAGAAGTCGAGGCAAATTCGTAAAATGTTGCATATAAAATAGAAAATATCCAACTCCAGATGAAGTACACAGAAGTTAATAACACAGCATGGCAATTTTAATTACTTATTGAATACAACACATTCTGAAAAAAATTGACCAAGTTTTGTGTACTGCCCTTTACACGAATACAAGTGAAAATAATTCTAAAATAATATAAAAGTAGGACGTATTGAATCCGAGAAACCGAGAAACAATAGAAAACATATTTTGTTGCAACATCTTTACTAATTTTGAGAAATTTCCAAAAGTGTTAGAAATGTGTACGTTGAACTTCATGTATATTACTCTTAAGGTCAAAGGATCTGCAAACGTATTTTTCCACCAGAAATTTAACGTTTAGAATTTTCATTTTTTCATTACATACTAAATATTGTTCGATAAGTACGATGAATCACATAAAATGACCAAATCTATTGACAAAAATAAAATAAACAGTCAAGATCGCAATTTCTATTGGCTCCAAGAATGCGAGAAAGATGATGTACTGTAATTCTAAAATAATTGCGAAATAGTGTACGATTATATTTCTCCATTGCAAATGTGAGTGAGGGTATTTCATTATTTCCACATTGGATGAGTGAGTCAGTTTCGATTGTAGATAAATCTCTTGCCCAACGCATAAATTTATCTGACTGTTCACCTCGCATCGTTGAATTATGGATGATTCACAGACCGGTAAATACATTCCATTAAACAGAGAGTAGATACCGGCTATTCCTAGAACTTCAGGAAGAAATGGAAAATCGAAGGAGTTGTGTCACAGTTTCGCGACGCGACGTGGCAAACGCATAAGTCGATGTATCCAATGACTATCCATTCCTACAACGCTGGCTGCGGTGTTGCCAATTAGTCCCACGGTTCTATTCAATTATGTGCGTCTGTCGATGGTGAAGTTCCCCGGGTTTAGAAACCAATAAATATATTTATTTACTAACCCTAGCTTTGCTCGGGTGTTTTTTTGTTACGTTGCACTTTAACTTTTATTTATACTTAAGAATAGTCGAAAATGGGAAGTCAAAGATGTTTGCTTCATGTGAAGCACCTCACGTGAGCCGGGTAGCGCTCTGGTCCTCAAAAAGCAACACACAACGATAGCAGCGGCGACGGCGGCTACTAATAAAACTAAAACGCTTATAAAATCTAAACTATTTGTCCAAATTTTAGGATTTAAAGGCAGTTTCCATCTTTATTAAATGAACAAAACACAGAATACATTGAACTGGATGAGGATTCTCTTTATCCTACATAAATTACTGTTAATAGTTGAAATANGTTCATAGACATATGCTGTCGCGGACGTTTTTGTAGAACTTTTTGAGACGAACAATATTGCCTTTCATGGTTGTCACCTACCTCTGACAGTTTAGACAGCATAAGCGAATATACGTCTCCGGAGATTGATATTTCCCTCGACTTGTCTATTTTCGTTATTGCCTATGATTTGTGATAGCTAAGGTAAAAATATATACACGCAAACCTTGTCAGAGAAAATATCTACGAATTTAAAAAAGTATCATTATTAGTATAAACCTAAACAAACTAATTGTATGGAAGCGTTCACAAGTAAACTGTACTGTGATTACTCCAGCACGTGCTCATACGGCACACACAACCAACAAATCTCTCGCATGCCCTCTCTGATATCGACATAACCTCAAATACAGTCCAGAATCCATGACCTCTCTCACTAGCGTACCACTAACATCATACGCGAACAAAGGCGTTGTAACGTCCTACGCTAGGAGCGTTAGTGTACCACTAATTTCTGAGCATGCGCAGAAGCCACATGCATGTGGGTAGCGTATACGATAGCTCGCAGGTACG
>NNCF01136727.1:102762-122538 GCA_002313205.1 Laupala kohalensis
ATATACACACATCGTAGTTCATAATGTACTGTGTGGGGCTACCATCACTCCATATATGAAAAGAGATATTGGAGGAAATTCGCATTGGGATATAATAATTTCACCGGAGAGATTTGTGAATATTGATATTTCAATAATGGAAAATCCCATCCTTTGCATTATGGGACTTCGAAGTAAGTTTGAAGAGAATCACTGGTAGTATGAGGTAAGAAAGTTACTGAATGATTTTACCCCAAATCGTATACAACCTGGTTTCAAGCGGTATAGAATGAATTTTTTAAAAATCGATGCATAATATAAGACATATTATTATAATAAAGCGATCATACAATTAGTGTACCTTACTCTTTGTTACCTACCTCATGAGGCTTGGGGCGAGAGTATTTCTTTGGCCCCCATACACAGACGTTGCTGCATGCCCACTAGTTCATATCCAACGCTCTGATGTATTAATAATAATTGAAACTTGAGTTTTAACTATTAAAAAGCTCAACTATTAATTTGTTTATGGTTTAAAAATGTTTAGTATAACATTTATGTTCAAATTTACGAGTTTAAATAATAATTGGTGACTAATTTTATCTGACAAAGAGGCGCGGAGTTCAGTTCGTGACGTAAATTTCGTTTCACTGTGCATACCAGTTCTATTACAAAAAAAGAAATTGAATATTGAATTTCATTGAAAAACAACTCTATGAGTATGTTGTTCCTTAATGTGAATTGATCTGTTTTATTAACATATTTCTATTACATATTCTGAGCCAATTTTCTAAGTCCCTGCGTCCGCTTTCTGTTTATTTTTAATTTTTTAATTTTTCAGAAGTTCAATTCCTCCTGGGTCAACGAAACAGTGCATCGCTTCATCTAATCCGTGAGTGTTTACAAGCTTCTATTTAACTTCACGTATTAGTTCGTTAGTGTGTTTGGGTCAAATCTTGCCACTGAATTTTAAACCAATTCCTCCCCCAACCAACTGAGCTGATATTTGGCCCACATAAATAATTCTGATGACAAAGCAATATTATATCTAAATTAAATAGAAACTTTTTTAAAAGTTTCTTTTAATTATGATTTTATTCCGAGATAACTCGCGGCGGATTATTTCCGTGAAGTGTCCTCTGATATTCAAGTCGTCTCTTCATACAAATTAGGATAACGAATTGCATAACCAACACCTTATCATTCTAACATCTTATTATTACGAACAAAAAGGATGTTTACGCGGTCGGAAGGTTTCACAAGGAAATTTTTAGGTTATTTACTTATATGAAGTTAAAGTTTGTGTTTTATAAGTTTCTTTTTTGTATTGTGAGCATGTGAAGAAGAAGGTTGTAAGTCGTTATAATTAAAATCTAATAGTAAATAGTATAAAATATTAAACCTTTAAAAAAACAAGTTTCTTACGCCGTGTACTAAAACTAATAAAATAATTTTAGGTTTGTATCAAGGTAATGCAATGTCAAATGCTAATACCTCCGTACATATTTCACGATAGTATTATCTCATAAAAATAAACGCACTTGCTGTCTTTATCGCTGAAAATGACTTTATACTTTATGTTCAACGATTTGTTTTCAAAAAGCTTGTCGTGTGAATTATAAAGAAAGTGCATACTTCCGCAAGTACTCACCAACCAATCACTGTCCTAGGAACGTAATTGGTGTTTTGAAAACAAACAATTTTAAAAACAAGTATTTAGAAAACAAATAATTTAACTCAAAATATGTGAAATTTCCACTTTGTTGTAAAACGAATGAAATTGTTCCATAACATTGCGCTTATTATATGATAACTTTTAATAATTAATGAATAATTGTGTGCTCGTTCGGAAATCAGAAAAATGTGTGATAAAAATGGGGGTGCGAGCTATACGTTCAATGGACACTCCCACCCATAATGTAATCAGACTTCGAACAAGAACTTCCTAAGCCACTGATGAAATCTGGTGGAGAGAGTCAAGTACGTTAATTCATATAGGTGGGTGAGGAGAAAGTAAACCAAGAGATCGAAAGCCATTGTTTTCAGTGAGCAGCTCTTTTTTCCTATTACAAGAAATATTTTCATGTCTTCCGCTCAGTTCTTTATAGAAGTCACGAAAAAATTGACAGGAACTTGAAAAATCAAAGTGGTATAATGTTTCTTGCATTAAATTCACCCATCTGAAAATGTCATTCGAATTCAGGATGTTGTGTTGGGTTAATATGTATATTACTCGTATATGTTACCGGCAATTACCTAAATGAACCCGGTGCTCTGGATAAAATGTTTTGGACGGAACCATACTCTGTCTGGCAATCATTCCCCAAGACTTCTGGGAAATGAAGAACATCGTGTAAATTTTGGATAAGGAAAATGCACTTCAAATAATAAAATATCTCAAAGTTAAGTACGCAAGCAAAATTTAAACACGCAAACACTATTCACTCGCCATACCTACAACTAATTTGATATTTGTGTCATGGAACCATAGAAGTAGTATTTATTTTTATAAAGATCGTAGATCATAGTTATAAACTCCATTAACCAAAACAAAAAGAAAGTTTACTACTGGAAATATGTACGATATTTGTCCAAATGTTAAAGGCGATTTTTTGGGCCAGGGATTGAACTCAATCTAGAAACTTTGTGTGGAATTATCTACATTTCCGTTCAATATTCTATTAACTAGAATAGTACGTCTTACAGTATAATTCTTGCTGAATACATTTTGGTGAGTGAAAATTCAGTTTACACTACTGTGGGTTTCGTTGCGGTACCGGCACTACCAATCGCGAACATCTTATCCTACTGGAGTTATGAATTGATAGTTAACAAACAATCGAAACGAGTAATGTTAAACTATAAACAATGTCATAACAATACATTATTTCAATTCTCAGATAATTATAAATCCAAAATTGTAACTGAAAATATTCCAGATAATTATTTTTTTTTTTAAGAAAAGAAAGATGGCTTGCACAGTGACTGCTTTGGCACATCAAAATCTCACGGCAGGGACTAAAGCCACCCTTGAATTATACACCTTGTCAACTACAACAACGCTTAGTAGTTTCTGGAGAAATTGATATGCATACATATAAAAAGACGAGTTATTGTCATTTATGCCTAATGGTCAATTCTATTGAGATAGCTCAAGCAATAACATATGGCCGGAAATAGGCGGTAAGTCTGCAATAAAGCAATTAGTTATATGTTTGCAAATATTTAGAGAAATGTTAGACTAAAAAACAATTTAATTCTCTGTACATAGAACAGCCTTAAGTATTAAAAACTTGTGAGTCTCGAGCCTTAGTAGAATTTTGGGGTTCCCCGAGAATTCTTTCACGATACACAAATAAGTCGCAAATGAGAAAATGTTATACCATAACTATACATATAACTGTTGAATTTACAAATTTGGAAACTGAGCAATAGTGAATAGAGTGGCGGGGTTCGTAATAGGATGAATTGTAGGAAAGTTGGATGGAATGCGAATGGTGTTGGTGACTTTCTCGGCTAACTGTTGTGAAGAGTAGACTACTGGATCTAGTGGGTAGAATCTAGAGTATGAGAATTTTCAAATATATTAATTATAATATTCAGTTACTACAGCTAAATTTATGATCCATGGAGATATAGTTGTGATAAAAATCTGGTTCAGGGCACAGAAAGATTTTATTCTCAAAATTTCGTTCAATTTCTGAAACAGTGAAGCAAAATATTGAAAGAATAAAGTATTATATAATATATAAATGTTCTATAATTTGAACTTATTTTTCTGTCATGCGAACAGATCACAAATTATTTTGCAAAAAGGAAAAACAGCGGTTTTTGGTGGGGAGTTTCTCGACTAAATCGTACTTTGTAAAAAAGGGACAAATTTCGTGTCTTTTCAATGATATGCCAAAGAAGCGATTAAAGAGATATTTCTTTCAACCACAATCCTATGTGACGGTATTGACATTGTTTGCTTTCTCCAATGTTTATTTTATTTGCAAAAATTATTTAGGTACGCCATTGTAATCAAATTTTACCTCTTAAAAACGTATGTTGATTAAATATTTCATTAAATCTTATTTCCAAAAGGCTATTTCTTGTAAATGTCTCTTTTTTTTCACCCATCATGTTAAACCAATTGTCAATAACGAATTATCGTTACAAAGTTTATTTTCTAAAGTTGAAAATGTAAAGGAATATTAATCAAATATTCGTTTTATAATTTAGAAAACTATCAACTATTCGTTTTACAATTTCTTTTAACATTGTAATTAAACTGATGAATGACCTACCAGGGTTCGCTTCTCATGTTACCGCTTAAGAGCATCGAAAGCTATTTGTAGCAATTGCTATAACCTCAATTTTTACTATTGAACGCCGCACCATTAGATTCTTAGGTAAATGCTTCAATGCACAATTAGATAGGTTTCATCGTCTCGATCTAAGTGAAGTTGTACAGCACGTAAAAATTCCAGACCAATGTAACGGGTATTTAACCGAGGTTAAATTAATTAATTTTTATCACTTTCTCCACTGAGTTCGTAACTCGGTAGGAAGCCACAGAGACGCCCGGAAGCGAGGTATTGTGTTCCCACTACATCGTCTCCAGCAGATAGAGCGTGTCAGATGCGGTGACCAGATCAATAGATGGCAGCAGCATAGGAAAGCATGCAGCGAGGCGTGGAGACGTGGCTTATTGAGGCTTTCACCGCTCATCCGTCACGGTTCACGGATGTAGGGCGCCGCGCCACGCACCTGCCCGCCACGAAACGCTGCTTTGCTAGTGCAGCTTCGGGGGGCCAACGATAGGCATAGATTGCTGTACACTGTTTTCTATTCAACTCGGATTTGTCTGTAAAAACTGCAAGTTGCGCGTGAAATTATGCTTTATCGTTTGCGAGCAGACTGGAATTATTTTAGACATAAACAATGTCATGGATTCAGGTGTCATAATGATGTGTTGATGGATTCAGTGATACTTAATAATAAATAAATAAATATACAAACTTTATTCTCAAGAAAGCAGTTACAAACTGCGCATGAGCACGTTGGAGATAATAAACTAAGTTACTCTCCGGAAACAGGAAAGGGACAATTCCATCAATACCGATCAAGGGTCCAAGACCAGTAACGGATTTAATACTTATAAAAAAAAGTACTGTTATCATTCTATTGTTTCAAAATGAATCGTAGATATAATGTATAGAGAAAATTCGAGATTTATAATAATAAAAGTATTAAATGACAATCCCGCCAATTGAAAATCCGCCTCTACCGGGAGGAAACCCGGAGCAAAAACCCGGCCAGGGTGGGGTTAGAGAGATAATGTATACAACCGTGCCAAGGTTGCGTAAAGTTAGAAATAAACTAATAGAAATAAAAAGAATAAAAAAATATGTATGAAAAAAATCAGTATCTAAAGCAATGGCGTGACGATGTATGAGAGAAATTAACACGACTTACAACATCCAAATTCAACTAGATAACGTAATGGACTCGTTTTTGTTGTAATCACTATTCTTTGAATCTTAAAAAAAAAGATATAAGGTTGTTCACACTTGTATTCGAAGCGGGTGTGAGGGGTAATGTAAGATCATCTTTATGAGGGTATGTGGGATAGGTGTAGTTCTCGGCAGCCTTATATACCAACATCAACAGGATTTATCTCATTTATAATGGGTCTATTATGTCATTAACAATTTTCTTATTTTGTCACACTAAAGGTTTCTTAAAATTCACTGTTTTTATGTGAAATCCTTTGGAATGTAGACACAATTCCCCTATTCCTAATTTTACCCCCAGGATCTACTCCTTAAGTCATTCCGAAAATCAAAAGTGAACTTGTACTTTTACTTTCTCATATACGCAGTATATACAAAGTTTTGTAATCCTGACAAAATTCGAAAGCGAGATTTCGACGGAAATATCCCTTTCGACATAACGTCCCACCGTTTGTCCGTCTGTCCGTCTGCGCGCAGCGATTCTGAGTAAATGGATATTTAATTCATATTTCGAATTTACGGTAGAATTTACTTGTTGTCGATGCACGTACTCTAAATTTCTTTTACTTTAAAACAAAAGGTACTTCACATGAAGGTCAAAGTACTTTTGAATATTTCTCAAAAACGGCTCAATTAGTATGTGTTATTTCGCATTAGCGGTATTTCGCTTCAAAGTTTGGTACAGACGCAGTATAATAATTTGTGTCTGCTACACTTACGTATTAGTTTACTGTTTCAAGAAGTTTGAATAATGTTTAGCAGTGTAAATACACCAAGCAGACATAGAATACCCTTTTCGTAAACTGAAATGAAAGATATGATAATGATAAAATACATAGAAAACGCACTGCAAATACGAAATTACATCAATTTCTGTCATCAATTTCGTTGATATTTAAGATAAGGTACAACTATTTATTTTATTAAGAAGAAGTCAATAATCTCCCAAGAAGAACAATTAATTGTTGTGTACCATACCATACCATACCATACACAATACAATACTATGTGACTACCACCACTACACCTACCAACTCTCCTCACTTTCATTTCTTTCAGTGTACTTGATCATACTACTGAATATCGCATGCATATGACCCTCCAAATATCGTTTTTGAACTCTTGCCGAGGTTTGAAAATGTCAGTAGAGCTATGAAAAAAATTTGAATTACTTGTGTTATGGTGAGCTATATACCTATTCTAAGTATATACCATTAGTATTAGAACTACGAAAGTTACAATGATTTGTAAATGAGTGATTAGTTGGTAATAGCACAGTCGATCAATATTATCACAACATATATAACTCCCGGAAAAGAAGAGGCATATACTGTTCCGATAAAGTAATACATCGTCACGTCATAGAAATCATAACGTATATAAACGCTACTAAAGCATTTAAGAGCAGTAGAGCTCCTCTTAACCGACCTCGGATCAACTGATCCTCGGTTTAACCGGCCTATGCTGTTTTTCTTTCAGCGTATAACAGCTGGCAGGTAGTGCCTTGAACATTGATTGGTTGACGGACCCTTTCTGGAAAGTTCCTTTAACGTAAAACAGGGTGACGAAACGTTAGGTGTGCAGTGTGTTCGTGATGTGGTTGGCAGAACGGGCGAAGGGGGAGGATGTTATCCAGTTTGATTTCCATCATGCATTGGAGTCTATTTTTCTATGAATCGATGTCCATATTTATATGAATTAATTATTTCGCGTTCGTTTATGTATGTATTACATATAGTACAATAAAATGAGTTTCAATGACGTCTCATTTGCTTCATTATTCGTGATAACCTGATGAAATTGTACTCTTTTTGAATGAAAATAGATTTTTCGTGGGAACATTGGACTAACCGGCCAGGGTCTCAGCCCCGACCGCACTGCTTAAGGTGGAACCAGCGCTCGAAGTTAGTCAAACCACTGAGGTGAATAATTGTTTTCTTTATTATTCTTAATCGTATTGTTCTAAAACACAACAATATGAATAATAACGAAGAAAAAAGATGAATTTTAATTTCTATCTATGAGAATAATACAATACAAATAATATTCAAGAATTCGATTGACTCGCTTGAAATGCACAAGAACTTGTAAAAACATGGCGACCGAGCGCAACGGTATCGTTATTTATGCATCTCACCTCGGAAAAAGTAAAACATCTTTCTCAAATGTCCGGTGACCTATAGATAAGTGATTCCAGCAGGGGGCTCAGTTTCGACTGAGTATGAGTTTGGCGAACCCACGGCCCCGAGCTGGGGACTGGTACTGCGCCACCAGTCCTCGGAAACTGTAAGCTTTGCGCGTGCTCTGCGACCACCATTGGCGCCATCGTGGAAAGTTGCAAAGGGCAGAGATCTTGCCTTCATTTCTCTTCCTTCTCTTCCCTGACCTTCCTTGGTTACCTCTTGTTATTTTCTATCCCGACTCTTTTAGGGCTAGGGTGTCTTTCATTTTCCTCATTTTTTGTCCTCAATGTTTTGATGTATTGTAATTCAGGAGGGTTTTTGGTGGGTATGGTTGAGTCATTCGGCGAGTCCCACACGCGGGAACAGTCATGTTGGCTCTCCTTAGTGCGTGACTGCATTCTCCCTACCTGTACTGAACTTTAGGGCTCTAATGACCTCGATGTCGACGAGCCAAAAAAAAAAAAAGAAAGAAGAAAACAACAACAACCTTATCGTAGACCACTTTCTTGGTTTTTTTTGTGAATCTTTACATATATAACAAACAAAATATTGCCTCTCCTGTGGCTTAGGGTTTAGCATGCTTGCTCACTAACAAGTCACACCGGGTTCAATTTCTGGCGTGGCCAGGGACAAAAGCTTTTCACGTCAATGTCCAGTACTGAAAAGCCCACCTTCATTTTATCTACATATTACTACCCCTGACATCACTAACTCTTACTATCACTAAGTACTCCGAGTAACCCCTCCACGTGGACCAAGATGTTAGTTAACACAGCTAATAACCGGCCTACCTACAAGCAATAGCCATACCACCCACCTCCTTCCTCCTATCAACCCATGTAGACAAGCTTCAATAGCACGCTACATTTCCCATTTACAAATACTACATTCCAAAAATATATGAAATTACTCATGGGAAAAAGCTTGCCAACAATAAATCGTAATATGTCTTCATTTAATGCCCATGAAAACAACGAAAGGCAGTTGGCAATGCACTCGCTGAGAATCTCCTGAAGTTCTTATAATGCCAGTAATTAGAATGGTCGAAGAAGTAACACGGAAAACGACATGACGCGGGAGTATTCGTCCGAGAGCCCATCGGTGCAAAGTGCACATTCCGGGATATGATTGAAGGTATATGATGCAAATTATCCTTTTGGTTTAAGCACGTGACCTGTATCCGTGATGTGGTTAAGGATCATCTACGTGAATGCACGACCTCCATTCACGTGATTCAAGTTTTGTAGCTTTCGATACTTTTTGCCATAACTTTTTTTTCTCATTTTAATCATCACACAAGAGTGTTTTCAGGAATGCGTACAACCCTATCTAAACAAAGAAAATATGGAAACGGATTTTTTAAATTCCGTGACGTTCATAAATTTAATTTTTGTAAATGTTTTTCTTTAGATTAAATAACCGCGTGGATAATTATATATTTTCCGATAAGAATCCTATTATTTTGAATGAGAGAAGGTTTTTTGTTAATAATCGATGTAATCGATCACGAAATTCTTCTCTCTAAACTGCACTCATACGGCATTCGTGAATTGCCACATCAATGGCTAACTTCCTATTTGAAAGACAGGCATCAGCAACATAGAAATCTCTTAAATTGCGGTGAACCTCACCGCCAGGTAACAGATTAATTATGTTTTGTTGAATGAAAATGGGAGACGGGACCGACGAATCTCCCATTTTCATTCAACATAACAAAATTAATAAGGTATCAGCAAGTTGAAATTTCCCATGTTGAAAATAAAGTATGTCAATGTTACTGTGCAGGAAAATGTGGTCTTATCTACACATGGATGAGTGTAATGAAAATAAAATTGTGAAGGAGGATGAGCTAGATGAATATTGAATTACCAACAAGAAAAAACAGTTTAATGACACATGCTTGAAAGTAATGAAGAATAATGTTAAAATACTGGTTTTCCAAGATAGCGAGATGAGATGATCTTGGAAGTCAGCTTAGATGATACTGAAGGTGGTTGTGGTGTGTTGCTTCGAAATCGAAGGTTTGAAGACTGATGATCACATGGTCGAAAGTGCCTTCTGTAGCGTAGAAGCAAAGGGTTGAACTGGAGGAAATGTTGGCTAGCATGCCGACCCACGATAGAAGTGATGTGAAGCGAGGTGTGTCCTCTTGGAAGGTTGTCGAGCGAAGTAAACAGTTCGAATGAAAGGACTCTTCTGTTCAAAATCTCTCGTCATTGTGTGCGGCTGCGTGTTCGATTAGTTTAATCGATTGCTTGACGTCATGATTCGACCAGCTATCGATTGTTTATCCATGTCGCGAGGACTACGTATTAGTGATGAAATTCCTGGACTCGTCCAAATTGAGTAGTACAGGATCGTGATTTGAAAATATAATCAGCAAAGGAACTTGTAATTAATGGATATGATTATATGATGTCCAATAATTTCCTCTTTACTTTTTTTAACTCGATGGCGTGAAATCTGAATAAACCTATGGTGTTAGAGGAAATGTTCCAGAGAAAGTCAACAATTAAGATGAGTCACTCAACTCATTGAAAGAGTGTGTGTATCAGAGATGACTCACTTGGCATAATAGGATGACATGATAATAATGCCTGTACAATCATCTTTCAGAAACAAAGCCACTTATTTGCGGAGTCCCTCAAGGTTCAATTTTCGGCCCTATCCTCTTTTTATTGTACGTAAATGATATGTCATCCACCACTCCCGATTGCAAAATGGTCATTGAAAACCCCGACAATAAGACATGGGGAGGGCAACTGGTCCATCAGACCTGCAAGATCTTTTTTCGTGAATGACTGTCCAGGGGGGATATAGATATTACAAACAGTAAAAAGAAGAGATGATAGGCTCACCCCTGTCTCTTATACACATCTAGATGTGNGGCATAGACTGAAGCGTCTACGAGCACAGCGACTCCACCGTGTGCTCGTAGGCCGTCTTCTAAGTCCGCCCTATAAGAGGGATAGCCACGAGAGTAAATAGAGTGTTTTGGTAAGAGATGTGTTTCTTGAAGACATACTATTTGAGGAGAACGACGAGACAGTAAGAACTTTAGGTCATCTGAACGGACATGCATGCCATTCAGATTCCAGGAAAGAAGAGTCAAGGTCTGGAGTTTATCTGCTCTTTCTTCGATGTTTGGATTTTGTTCCTGTAAACGACTTTAAAGTCAGACCCTGCTGTAGTCTCCTCCCCAGGAGAGTCGCTGTGATCACTACTAGAATGATCACTCGTGGACATAACAAGTCCACTATTTCTGCTCCTTGAGCAACGGCGACTAGAGGACGTTGATCCGACAACTTTGGAGTCTGACTTTAAAGAGTCAGGTTTCCAGGATGTTTTTGTGTTGGAAGGTCTCTGCCGAGAACGACCCGAGATGGACGTCGGGGGGATCGTTTAACAGCAGACTGCGGTTTCACGGTGGTCGTGGAAGTAGAGACGGATGTAGAGGTGGACACAGATGTTCGTTTTGGTGAAATCTTATACTTTGTAGGTATAATTATCTTACACCCCAGGAACTCCGCTTTCAAGGAGGAAGAATCATCAAAAATGGCCTGAGTTCCAGAGTTGCACATCGGTGGTTTCTGGATATCTTCGAAATCCACCTGACAGCTAAAGGAAGCTGTAGGTGGTTTGTTCGCGCTGACCGCTGTTGCAAGGGATTTGGTTATTGCGACCGAATTATTAATCATATACCGACGCCTGGCCTCGGGAATAGACACCCTACCCGTAACGCGGATCTTCTGGATGTCCTCCATCAAATATTTCTGTAAAAATAAAAAGCAAAATGGTTCTCTTTGCTGATGCCACAAATCTACTAAATAAGCATGTCAATGCGCAAAATGCTCTATCTAACCTCTCGTCTTGGTTTCATTCCAATCGATTCATCGTTAATACCAATAAAACAGTATCCATGTCATTTCGCAATAGTGTAACGAAATCTCTTCCTCCTACATCCCTTTCGTTAAACGGAACCGGCTAAATAAAATCAGTCAAGATAACTAAATATTTTGGACTTCATGTTCAGGACAACCTCAAATGGAATTGCCATATTGATAATTTGAATTCCAAACTACGCAAAATATGCTATGCATTCCGGATTTTAGCCAACATTGTTAGTCATCACGTTCCTCGCTGCGTGTATTTTGCAAATGTATAATTTCATCTACTGCACAATCTTCTGGGGCCAATCCACTCACAGCATTCAAACTTAGAATTCAAAAGAGAATAATTCGGATTATATGTAAATCTCACGCCCGAAATTCATGTAAACCTTTATTTAGACAAAAAGTTATAGACAATCTCCCTCACCCTTGCATATACATTTATGAAGCAGGCGTGTTCGTTAAGACAGAACTATTAAAATTCCGCCTTTGCTTTAGAAGAAATAGGGTCACGAACACAACACTCCTCATAACGCTAATATTCATCATCCTGGCGTGTCAACAAGTCTTAGCCAAAGTGGCCCTCATCATTCACAAATAATTTTGTATAATTCTTGTCCCAAAAATCTAAAAGATATAAATAAATTGAATCTCTTTAAAAGCGCGGTTAAAAGCTTTTTAATGTGCTATTGTATTTATAATGAAAGATAATTTACAAATTTTAATAAATCAAGTTTATGAGAGTTTCTATTTCATCATAAATATTGCTTTCCACATGACTTCGGATGATGAAAGTGATGTTAATATCTCTTATACTTTATCTCATCATTGTTGTTGTACTCTAGATTGCGATTAAATTCCTTATTCGTGCATGTTGATTTTGCTCCCTTTGTTTATTAATAGTTTATTTCTAACTGTACGCAACCTTGTTTACGCAACCTTGTTTGGATATGTACGTTATCTCTGTACCCTCATCTTGTCCCGGGTTTTACTCCGGTATTCCTCCAGGTAGTAGCGGATTTTCCTTGCGCGGGAAGGTCATTAATACTTTTGTTTAATTAATCTCGAATTTTTACTGCACTAATATCTACAATTTCATTTGAATAATAAATGGATAACAGTAGGTATTTATTCATTAATTTCTTTTGTAAATATCATATCTGCCACTGCAAATGGGCTCGTGCTTGTTTCCAGAGAGTAACTTAGTTTATTACCTCCCATGTGGTCATAAGCAATTTGGAACTGCTTTTTTGAAAAATAAGTTTTTTTTTATTTATCTTAAATTTTCATGGGGTACATAAAATTACATCACATTCTTAACTTGAAAAAGGAAATTTTATGTACTAAATGTACTGTAGATTTCATTTACTACGAATCGACATATCACAAGGTTACCGTTAAGACTGGTCGTGTTACGTTAATCACATAATTAAATTCATTATTTAAACTCACTATTTAAGTTCATATTAAAACAAACACAGTTACTACATTCAATTTCATGTTAAAAGAACAAAGAATATAATATAAACGTTAAAAGATGACACAAATAGAAAAAGAAACTCACAAAATACTCTCACATTTTAAACGAAACTTTTTTCCTGTCGTGTAGCTTCTCTGACTTTCATATGTTTACTCTCATGCTTTATATATTACGTGAGTGACATTCATGTGTGTCTTTTCCTATATTTTACTATATTCTAACGATTTAATTATTAGATGACTGTAATGTCGTATTTCCTTCAAGATATACGGTTATTGTACTATAGTGACTTCAAGTTTCATGTTAATATATTATAAACTATTATTCGTAATGGAAATTATAAGAAGAACTATTAAAGAACCTACAAAAACAATACGTACAAGTTATAATGTTCCGGTAGTTAGCAACATTTAAAATACATGAAATGAATAGTGAAAAGAATTTATGATAATGTAATCAGCAACATTGCCAACCACAGACTACAATAGGTTCTAGAAATTTAAATTCCTAACTATGAACAAAAAAATGTTTAAACATATTTAATAAACAGACCAAAGGAACACTCTATACCCTTAATACATGTATACAGTGTAAGTAGAATGTTTGAATGTTTATTGAAAATATTCATATAAACAAAACCTTGATGAATGAACTATTTATATTCTAAAGAAACTAGATAGTTTCAAGTGAATTATTTAAATGTAGAATACTAAATTATTTATCTCATTATTTTTCACATCTGGTGGTATTATCGGATGATGATTCTCGCAATATCATAGGACGGAACATTTTACATTTCGGGTTTTGTCACTCTTCCGACGAACAAGGTGCGATCCTCAAACTCCAAGACGAAGAGGAATGGTCGATCCACTCTGAAGATTTTCGGCGGAGGAGGGTTTGGATTCCAGGATGTACCTCTTACTCCTAAAACTGCAAAGAAACAAGATATATTTATTAATTTTCATTTGTTTATTTTCTTACAACTAGGTGCAGGTCTTCCACATAACTGTGACTTGGACGAAGTAAGTGAGAAGGAGAGATGTTGGGTAACCGGGGGTAACAGCTCACAACTGACAACTATGTTCAAACCTAGTTGTAGACTTCTTTTGACGTGGCTGAGCTGGGTTGGAACCAACGCACTACTGCTCAGCAGCATGGATGATCGCGAAGGTGTAGTGGTATATATCGAATTGAAAATGTACAAATACTCAACTTCCCCAGACAAGATTCGATCCTGAACTATTGCTATGTCATCAATTTAGCTACCGTCCAGCAGAGTGATGACGTGTATTGTAGGTCCCAAAGGCACGCTAAACTCATGTAGTCAATATATAGATTTTGTAGACGAACACGCTTCCTTGCATATGTTGATGACGCTAATCACACCACTCTTATGGATAGAAGTACAGTAATAGATGCATTTTGCATTGCGTACCTCCCACTCAAATAATACTACCAATTGTAATCCCTAACAACCTACTACTACGCAAGTGTACACAAGTAAACTATACTGTGAATACACCAACGAGTGCTCATACGGCTCACATAACCATAAAATCTCCCAAATATCGTACCAGATATCAACATAACCTCAAAACCAGACCAGAATCCGCTATGACCCCTCTCACCAGCGCAGAACAAACACAGACGCACACAGAGGCAGTGTAACATACTCCGCTAGCAACGTTATTGTACCACTAACATCTGAGCATGCGCAGAAGTAACTTGTATGTGGTTTGCGTATACGATAGCTCGCAGGTAAGCTGTGCAAAAGCACTCTAAAAATTAAAAATGCCATCCGGTTCAAAAATGGAATTAAATCAACACGTCAAATGGGATTAATCAATATTAAATATTCATGTGATGATGAAATGAGACGAGTAATGATATGAGACAAGTAAAGAGGCAATGAAGAATAATGGTCAGAATAATATCTGATAAGAACACTATTCAATGAATGAGAAAATGTGTCTTAGAATAAATGTAATAAAATTTTGGCATCTACCGTACTTCGAAATAACTAAGTAGAGATCAGTAACATCAGTTGTGGACCCAAATTGTGATAAAGTTAAAGAAATTATAGTACTCGTAGTGTGTTAAGCTACATGGAAACCCACAGAGTGGAATAAGTTTTGGAAATTGAATTCCAATCTATGAACAAAACAAAATATTTTAAACATATTTAATAAGCAGATCAAAGGAACACTCCAGAAGTACCTCCTACCCCTAATACATGCACACAATGAATTAACTATTTACATACTAAAAGGACTGAATAGTTCCAAGCGAATTATTTCCATGTCTAATACTATGTTATTTATCTCATAATTTCGTTGTAGACAGAAATTGGTGTATTTTCGTATCTGCAGTGCGTTTGCTGTCCTATGTATTTTACCATTATCATATCTTTCATTTCAGTTTACGAAAAGTGTAATCTACGTCTGCTTGGTCCGTTTACACTGCTAAATATTATTCAAGCGTCTTGAAACAGTTAACTAATGTGTAAGTGTAGTAGACAGAAATTATTTTACTGCGTCTATACCAAACTTTCAAGCCACTACAACCACCCAACTCCTACCTCCTATTGCCCCATGTAGATAAGCTTCAATAGCACGTTACATTTCACATTTCACAAATACTACAATATTTCAAGCGAAATACCGCTGTTGATGTAATGCATACCAATTGTTCTTTACGAACAGAAAATTTAAGCAAAATCATTGGAGCTGTTTTTGAGAAACATTTAAAAGTATACTTTGACCTTCATGTGAAGTACCCTTTGTTTTAAAGTAAAAAAAAAAAAAAAAGCTCGTGCATCAATAACAAGTAAATTCTACCTACTGTAAATACGAAATGCGAATTAAACTGATTCATCCATTTACTTAGAATCGCTGGGCACAAGCAGACGGACGTTATGTCCAAAACCACTTTTTCAGAATCAGGGATCGCCAAAACCGATATTTCCGTCGAAATCTCGCTTTGGAATGTTTCACGATTACAATATTTTCTATATACTACGTGTTATAACATTAACAGAATACCATTCATTTCGTTTTAATAAAACACAAAAAGTTATCTCATAAGAACGTATTATCGAACGTATTATTCGAAAACGTATTATCCACCCCAACGCGAACTTTTTTATAAAATCCTCTTGTACCCGGAGAAAAGTTTTCGTTAAAAAAATAAATTTCACAAATAAATTTAATTCATACATAATCAATATATTTCATATTTTTCATTAACATACATGCTTCATAGTTCAGCGGACAAATAATCTAAGCACTAGTAACTCGTCCAATGAATAAGATATTTCCTATCATATCCTGTAGGAAGAAAAGGAAAGGATGATCCATTCTGTAGACTTGTGGTGGAGGTCCAATATTTAATGATTCAACCTCAAGGACAATAGCTGAAAAAAAAAGAATTTTTGTTAAGTGTATTATCAATCTGGAAAAAAGTTTGCATATAAATAGTCTCTACAGAAGCCCTAAATAACGTTCTCTGAATAGTGTTGGGTGTGGAAAAGGAAATGAAGTAAAAAGTACTTACATTTATGTATATATTAAAATGTGTCTATTTCTATCTTTTCGGCCTACGAAGAGAATTATTCTGATATAATTTGAAAGGGATGTGTTCTCGCACCTGTCACTGGAGTTCGAGATATAAGAAGGGGCAGATAACAGAACGCACACTCTTAATTTCTTCGAGAGAAATTTCACTCTATGCGAGTGCGTTTCAACTCGTGCGGATATTGAAATATCATCAAATCGCGTGGAGTGAAAAACCAGTTTACTCTGCTTTATCGTGAAATTATTGACTCTCGCCTTCGAGTGAAATATTCTAGCAAAAAATGCATGATTCCATAAGGTTAAATTGGGGTAAGCGAGGAGATCGAATCAGCCGCTACACATTTCTCACCTCCGAGCACTCTGCTACCGTCTTCATTATGAGACATTATTCCCAGGGGGCTAACATCTAGTAAGTACGTGTTTGGCGAACACGGGGCCCCGAGCTGCGTCTGGCATTGCTTCCATTTACTTGTGCTATGCTCCTTCCTTTCTCTTTCCTTACCTCCTTTGGTCACCTCTTGTTCTTTTCGATCCCGACGCTATTAGAGCTAGGGTATCTTTCATTTTTCCCTTCTTCTCTTTCCCCCGCAGGGAGCTCAGTTTCGAGTGAGTATGGGCTTGGCAAACCCACGGCTCCGAGCTGGGGACTGGTATTGCGCCACCAGTCTTCGGACACCGTAAGCTTTGGACATGCTTCACCGACCACCATTGGCGTAACGGTGGAAAGTTGCGTGTTTCGAAGGGCGGAGATCTTGCCTTCATTGGCCGGGTCGCGAGGAAGGATTAAACCTCTATAAAAAAAACCTTCAACCTCAAGGTGTGTTACGCGCCGATGAGGTGAATGGGTGTTGAGGACAAACACTCACTAGCGGACAACCTCTGGGGCAACTGCCGCACCTCAGTTGAGCAAGGCTTAGTGGCGTGATGCGGGGGCTCCACGTCACCGGATATTTACTTCATCCGAACTCGTGGGACACAATGAAAGATTCCTGTTTTCCCCTGCCTTGTGGAGTGGGTGAGCCGCAAGGTAAGTATTACGCCTCAGAGTCTTCGAAGCGGCCGAGGGTTAACAGCCCTCCTGCTTCAGAAACAAAAGATAAGAAACAGTACATTTCTCATGAAAATGTTTATATTGTTATGTCACGTATAGACGGGACACTTGAAAAAGTATCCCCGTTCTATATTTACAAAGGATTGCAGGGTTTATTTGGAACGCTGAAATCAATCAAAAGGTTGCGTAATGGGTCAATGCTGTTGGAAACCAACACCAACAAACAAGCGTTGGCACTTCTAAAATGTAACTTGTTGGGAGAGTTCCCTGTATATTGCGAGCTCCATGCTGCGCTTAATCGCAGCAAGGGGGTCGTAAGTTGCAGGGATATTATTTATATGGCAACAGGAGAACTTGTTGCAGAATGGGAGGCTGACCACGTAGTTGAGGTCAGTCAGATCATGAGGAAGGTAAATGGTGTTCTGGAGAAGACCAGTTCCTTCATCGTGACATTTGACTGTCCTAAATTACCAAAGGAATTGAAGGCTGGATGGCTGAACCTGCCGGTCCGTCCCTTTATACCAAATACTCTGCGCTGTTATAAGTGTCAGAGGTTTGGACACACGACAACATCGTGTAAGGGACGTGATACCTGTGGAAAGTGCGGAAAGGAGGCACACGAACCCGGCGTTATATGCCCAGGACCTGCAAAGTGCATTAATTGCACAGGCAGTCACCCGGTATGGAGCAGGGAGTGTGTCGCCTTTCTTGAAGAAAAGAAAGTGCAGGAAATTAAAACTACGGAGAAGATCCCGTACGGTGAAACGCGGAAGAAATACAGGGCTTTATACCCTGTATTTTCTACCAGTTACTCCACCCCAGCCAAGACTCCAAAGCAGATGAAAACCGTATCTGTTCACGTCGATTTCACTGACGTGTCTACGACAACGTCGTGCACATGTCAGTGCAAATGCGGAAAGAAAAATGACTCAGCCCTTCCCGAGAAAACTAAAACAACACCCACTGCGCGTCCATATACTACAAAAATAACAAGTAGTACTAAACCTGCAACAAAGACACCAACAATGACAGAACCTGGTTCTAGGGCTAAACCCCTGAACCCTGTACACATTTTTAAATCAAGTACATTTATTAAAACCAGTGTGGTTTCAGGAAGTTCCATTCCACCCTGGACAACTTACTTCTGCTGGAATCAGCAATTCAAGATGCTTTCGTCCGAAGACAACATCTCATCGGAATATTCTTTGACATCGAGAAGGCTTACGATACTACTTGTCGTCATGGCATTTTACAGCGACTCTATGCCTGGGGTTTTAGAGGACGACTTCCCCTTATGCTCATGTGACTGTATGTTCGTATATTCATGTGTGACAGGCGCGGTCGAGGTGCCACACACCTCCCCTCCGCCTGGATGTGAGATATGAGTTTTTTTTTACTCTATCATTTTTATACTTCCGTAGAACGAAACAAACCTCTTTAAAACACATACAAAATGTTGATTTGAAACTCACTAATAATTTATGCGAAAGAATATATTCATATGTATATGTAATAATTTATATGAATATATATTAATTAATATGTATATGAATATATTAAATATAATATTTAATATGTTAATAATTTATATGAATATAAAATAATTTAATATTCATTATAATAGTGATAATAAGTTGAAAAGAAAAGGATAGTATATAATGTATATATTAATTAATATATATTCATATAAATTGTTATAAATACATAGAAATATATATTCATATAAATTATTACCGAGTTTCAATCACCATTTTGTAAAGTTGGAGGAGGCGTTGTAGAGATCTCATGTGACCAAGACAAGCGAAAGCACATATCTCTCTCTTCATTTCCGGGGCGGCATTGTGTTACATGTTATCTCAAGAGACATAATGGCTGCATACTTTTTATGTCACGAATGACTGCCGACTGTATACGCATGTGCTTATAGGAAGTAATATTCAAATATGAAATAANCTGCATACTTTTTATGTCACGAATGACTGCCGACTGTATACGCATGTGCTTATAGGAAGTAATATTCAAATATGAAATAAATATATATTTTTTAAATTTCTAGTGACACTATTCAGGAGAGTAAGAAGGAGGCCAAGAATAGAAGAAATCTTACGAAATTGGAGGAAAGT
>NNCF01136746.1:0-16524 GCA_002313205.1 Laupala kohalensis
AGACCTAGTACCATTTCTAAAAAGTTAATATGCATTACTTAAAGTCAAGACAATGCATTATGTGGGGAAATTATGGAAACTATTGTTTAAAAATTACCAATTATGTCCTAACATCTATTTCTGAGATAGATTTGTAATGATCAAGTACTAGAATTTTAACAAGCTATCAAATGAAATCTAAATTATCTCAAAACAATTTTTAGCACATGGACCAGTAATGCCTAACACTGTCCAATTGATATATCAAAGAGTGAACGTTTTCCTCAATAGTTCATTGGGTGTTAATATCACAGTATCTGGTGTCAGTGATTAAATAATTGTAATATTATATTTTTTTAAGAGTGCTCCTTCTCCAAAATCATTACCGACAGTGGTGGCAGTATCTTTTTGAGCAGTAGAGCGTGGATTCAAACCCTGCTCGACTGAAGTAGGAGGTTTTCATATGGGTATCCCTCACCTACTCCAGACAAATGTTAGTTTGGAACCACAAGTTCCCTGGCAACCCAATATCTCTCCTTCCCAATTCCCATACCCAAGTTCAACAGTTAGGTGGAAGTACAGGCTTTGTGACCTGAACCTTGCCAAAAGGCATAAAAGAAAGAAATAAAACCTTGTAAAACCACACAAGAAACATGGAAACGTGAACCAAATTTTTTGCATTTTAAAACACTTGAAAGGTGTTAGAATCTTAAAAGGATTTCTGTAAGACAAAAGACAGGGAGGTGATTTCACTGCCCTTAAATAACAAAGCTGATAGGGGGAGGAATTGTGGAAGATAATTCAATCACTGAAGAATACAGCAAGCAGTGAAACACATAGGAAGGAGAGGAGCAGATTGTTCAGATTGTAATCTGTCACTCCATTATAAAACTTTAGTGCTCCTGTTTAGTTTTCTTTGCTTTTTTAAAACTGCATTATCATAAATAAATATTTCTTTTATATCTTTATATTTTTTAGCATTATGGAACAAATTACATCAGTACAAAGATTTTGCATGGCTGTAAAAAATTTGTTAATTTGACTTTGATTTTGATCAGAGATGGGTTGGTTCCAGTCCCAATTTTGGTCCTATAATTATGGTCCTCATTTCTAATTCTTATTTCAAACAAATAATATTTTAATTTACCAAACACACTTCATGACACATTCAATTTTTTCAAAACTATTATTTGTCAAAAAATCTTATTATTATAAATAGATATGTGTATCTTGGTCTTTTAAATACATAAAAATATTTAAGTTTCTTGATTGTTTCTACTTTTGCTTCTTATAGGGGGTCCATTGACAAAATGATATTCCAATGCAATTTATATGTTTAATTACTTGTATAACCTCTTCTTTACATTAAAATTGATTGGTATGAGTAGTTTTTAAATTTACTTAAATTCACAGATTTCATTTTATAATAATTATTTTCATTCCAAGTGTTCAAAATGAAATAAATATCTATGCTTAACTAAAGTTATGAAATAATACTGCTAACATACACATAATTTTATATGATCGGTTCTCTATTCTCAGTTCCACAAAAAAACACATGCTAAATTTTGTACTTGGAAATCAAGTGATATACTCCAAATTTTCTGATTAATAAGAAATATGACACACACATACACACAAAAAAAAAAGAAAAAAGAATTTTAAATTTTTACTTGAATTATAAAAAGATCATTACTATCTACATATACAAAGAACTACAACTACAAATGTCAACAACATTATAATTTAAGGCATTAATTAATTTTTAAGATCTGAAGCATATTGCATGGAAACAATTTTTAAAAAAATGATGAAACAAAAAATATTTTGAGGTCCTTTATCAAATGAATTTGTTGGGGTATATAATGGAGCAATGTACATGAGGTTGTACCTTATGTAAGGGGTATATGACTAAAGGGGCAGTGGCAATGGTATCTACATGGACAGTTACCACCCGCAAACCCTCTCCATGATCTTCAAGTCTACTTATCAATAATATCTTCTTTGTCTTAAAATACTCTATCATCTTTGTTTATTTTTTTATATTTTAATTATTAGGAATAAGGTATCATATTTTAAATTATTAGGAAATAAATTATACCGATGAATCATCAACATTTTGTAAGATGATTTCATTTTTGTATTAAATATTTTGAAAATATATTGATTGTAATTCTAGGGATTTGTAAAATATATCTATATCTTATTCCATAGCTTGCTGTATTATTAAGATATTTTTTCTCTTGTTAAGGAAATAATATTACATTGTTAATGAGATTTGTATACTTTACTGAGGCACTTTAATATCTCATTCTTAATTTCCCTTCCCATAAAGATAAAAGATATAAACAAATTGAATCTCTTTAAATCTGCAGTTAAAAGTTCTTTTATGTGCTATTGTTGCTCCAGTGTGAAAGAATTTATAGATTTCAATAAAAGAAGTTAACGAAAGTTTCAATTCCCTAATGAATATGGTTTTCCATATGATTTTGGATGATGAAAGTGATGTTAATATCTCATATACTTTATCACACCATTGTTATAGTACTCTAGATACTGATTAAAATCCTTTGCCCATGCATATTATTTTTGCACCATTTTGTTTTTAATGGTTTATATCTAACAGTACCCAACCTTGACACGGTTGTGTGCACTCTGTAGCCCTATTCTGGCCCGGTTTCTTTTCGGTTTTCCTTCGGGTAGTGGCGGTTTTTCCTTGGGCGGGAATGTCATTGATAACTTTGTTTTATTAATTTCGAACTTCTACTGCACAAATATCTACAATTTATTTTGGAATAATAAATGAATAACAGTGCGTATTTATTAAATTATTTCTTTTATAAATATTAAATTCGTCACCGCCCTTGGGGCCTTGATAGGAATTAATGGGATGGTCCCTTGCTTGTTTCCGGAGAGTAACTTAATTTATTGCCCCCTACGTGGTCATTCGCAGTTTGCAACTGCTTTTTTGACAATAAATTTTAGTTTAAAATTCGTCTATATTCGGACCATTGGCGAAACTAGGAGCATTTTCTGGGGTGGACCCGGGACCTAGACAACGGCTATACGTATTTTGTTATCTGAGTGATCTCACGCCTGACTATGTAGTAATATGATACGATCGTTAATACTATTTGGTACTCCTTGTCTCTTTTTTTCTGATAGCGAGATGTCTATCGACGCGTAAGTACTAGTTTAAGAAATAATCCTTATTTGAGCCAGAAATAATTATACCGTCCATATTTTGTTCTTAATGCAAATTTTTTGGGGTGGACACAATAACTATCTTTGGTGGGGATGACCCACTGCTTCCCCCCCAACCCACCACTAATTCCGCCAATGATTCGAACTTCACGAACTACGGGCGCGTGAAACCCTTATCACATCTTCTTCTTCCAGTAGCACAGCGGCTCTTTTCGTTTAACCCTTGCTTCCTCAATAATAGATACCCATTCTCTTTGATCTAAAGCCTTCATGCGCCATTTTTAACCTTAATACTTCTCAAATCGTCCTCCACTTGATCCAACCATCTTGTCCTGGGCCTGCCTTTCTTTCTTCTTCCCTCACTTCTTTTCATAATAATAATAAATTTATTGTCACAAAACAGTACAAACTGCGTATGACCACGTGGAGGGAAAAAAACTAATTTACTCTCCGGAAGCAAGNCTCAAATCGTCCTCCACTTGATCCAACCATCTTGTCCTGGGCCTGCCTTTCTTTCTTCTTCCCTCACTTCTTTTCATAAATACCTTCTTAACAGCTCATTTCAACCATTCTTATTAAATGTCAAGCGCATCTAGCCTTCTTATTTTAATACATGACACAATATCTGGAGCTTTGTATAAATGTGATGGTTCTTTATTCGTTCTAATTCTCCATAAATTTTGTTCCCGAATAGGTCCATACACACGCCGCAGTATTTTCCGTTCCCAGACTCGAAGCATTTGTTGTGTAACTGCAGCCTAATCACATTCGGGACGCATGAAATTCTAATTGTAATAGAATCATGAGGGCTTGGTCAATAAAAACAATTTCTTAATAACTTATCAACGATTCGGTTTTTATTTTAATCTTCTTTAGAGCTAATAAGATAAACAGGTGTCTATTACTATCAGAAAGAAGTGAAATGACTTAAATAGAGTGTAGATGATCTATGTATGACTTTACCTAGGAACATGGTTGATACAGTTCTAGAAGAATTTAACAAGTTTCATCCAAAACTACAATTTAGAATAGAATTAGAAAAAAGAATGGTACTCTACCCTATTTGGACAACAAGATCATTAGAAATGAGAAAGAGTCATTAGATTATGATTGGTACAGGAAACCTTGTAGATCAGACATCTAAACTAAAAGTCAGTTAATCCATTGTTACAAAATAATAATACAGTTTTAGCTCTTAAATTTAGAGCATTGAACTTAGGAAGTAAAAAGTTTCATGAGAAAAATCTACAGGCAGTCAAAAATGTTCTAATGAAGAAAAATTATCCCACAAAATTATTAATAACATATTATATAACAAACATAATCCTAATTGCGCGAATCAAAGAGACACAAAAGAACAATGGATATATAGAAGCATGACCTGTGTTAAGGGATTATCAGAAGCCATAGGTAAAGCTCTTAACAAAGGCAATATACAGACAACCATAAAAAGTCATCGTGAGCAGGGCAATATTGTTTTATTTTTCTAAAATAAAACAAGATGTTAATAAAGAACTAAACAATATTATTATTTATTCTGTACCTTACCAGGATTTTTACAAGTATAATAGACCAAACATCACAATATCTTAAGAAAAGATTATCACAATATGATAATGAAATTAAGAAAAACTAGAATGGAAAATGTGATCGGACGTGCGCGCTTACAAATAGTGCGCCTCCGAATTTGTCAGCGACAACACAGCAGCAGAGCGCGCGCAAGGCCACCTATAGGGCCCAATTTTTCCAAATGTAGAAGAATCGCGATTTCCTTAAACGTGATTATGTAAATGGAATCGCGATTACATTTTATTTCACCAAGCAAAGCTAATCGTCGATTAAGTTGATCAATGTTTCTGAAGAATTCTCTGGGTTGGTAGTAGTTTTACAGTGCGTTATGGGTAATTTGAAGACAAATGACGGGAGGAAAACGCACCATGTTGCTCACTAGCGCCTCCAACGGACACCGTTTGCGGCAGCGGTTTTTCCCGAAAATCGCGATTTGTGCTGATAATCGGATGGTCTCCGAGCGTTTAAGAGTAAATAGGGATTTTCTCGTAAATCGAAGTTGGTGGAAAGCGCATTTTGATAATCACGTTTTATTGCACAGAAAATCTCGTTTAAGGCATTAATCGAACTTGGTGAAATTTGGCCTGAGTAGAGTAACGCCGATCGCCATTTTGTGCATAAAAGCCTGCTCACACTGCGGTGCAATTAAGTAATGTATCCGCACTGAACAAGCGCATGCGACCTTTGGACTTTGCGCATGGTGTGAACATGGCTTAAACGATGCCCAGTAATACTAAATTGTAATGAACAATTGTCATGGGAGCACAATGTGAATAACATTTCAATGAGGGTACTCTGTAATATTTATACAGAAGCGATTCAATTAAGCAGTAATAATAGATATTTGATCACTAATATTAATTTATAATGTTAATAATATGTTTTGTTGATTGATGTATAAATGCGAATTTCTGTATTTGAATCAGTCCAAAAGAAAAGTGCCATAACAATGACAAAGGGAAATTGTGGAATGTTATTGATTTTTTTCGTAAGGAGTAGTTAAATTACAGGGTAAATATTATCTATTCATTATTTTGAGTTGATGAACAAGAAGCCTCACATTTGCAAAAGATCATTTCAATTTTTTCCACATTTTCAAGAAATCATTCAAAAAATACATTTAACACATTTGACACATAAGGAATTGAAATAGGGACATTCTTTTTCAAATTTACAGTTAAACAATTCTTAGTTACTACTACTAATTTACAAATATATGAACTAAATAATATAATACAGAGAACTGTTGTACAACTTACAATTTACAACAATATAAAGTATATATATATTAATTATTTTACAAGATATTGTTTGGCAACTGTCTTGCTTCCAAATATGGAGGTAGAATCGATAAAGCTGAAAGAAGAAATTTTAAAACGAAAATCCAAGTAACGTGAAATTATCTTCCTTTTTAAATCATGACAGCTTGGTACATGGTTTGAAATAGAAGAACATTGGTTCAATAAAATGTCTCTAAAGTTCTCCATATTTGGTATCTTCTTTTGAAACAATCTGTATGTTTTATCCATGCTAACAAAAAATTGAAACGTTCTATCATTCACAAAAAATAAACAATAGTTTTGAAGCATAGTTGGTCTACTGAATTCTGAGGTGGTTTCTGTTTTCGAATCAATTTCAGCAATACAGACATCGCAAACACTTTGATTACTTTTTATACTTGTTACAATATATCCAGTGACTTTATATAAGACATTTAACTCTTAACTCATTCAAAATAATGTCGCTGTTTTCATCGAATAAGTCATTTTCGTCTGGTACTTCTTTCTGAGGCTCCTTCAGCGTTTTTCCTTTATGTCGTTGACATGTTGCAAAAACAATTAAATATTGCCTATCAACAGAGTCATAATTACTACTCTTTATTTCGGTCATAAACTGTGAAATCGTAATAGATTTTAGGCAGTTTTTGAAATCGACCGTATTAAGATTATTGTTTTTTGATTGAATCACAGAAAAGAGATTTTCAACACAATCCTAAATCTCCCCAGAAACACAAACTGATATTCACGCTATTTCAGTAAATAATCAGATATTTCCAAACCAGATTTTGTACTTATTAAAAGTTCAGGTTGGTATGGTTTAAAACTCTTGCCACTATTCAAGCTTTGTATAATCATTAAAAATTCTCCCAAAAAATCCTTGATATCGTTGTATTTGCGTTCGTTTGTATGACTTAATGTTACTGTTGGTTTCCTTTTGGTCGTAATTGAAAACCACTGAGCTGTAATATAAACAAATCATGCATTTTATCATACTCTGGTTTTTCAGTCTCTGACAAAAGTTTCAAGGCCGAACTCACATTGAAGCTAAGAACATTGGTTGCACTACTTACTCTCATTTTTTGATAGTGCCTTTGATTGCCTAAAAGTTCTTGTTTTAATTTGGGTGCCAGTTTCAATTAAAAGTCTTCTTGTGCTTTAACAATTGAGACAAAAAGTTCAGCACTCACTACATTTGTTGGAAGTTTGTATTTCTGCACAAATTTATCAGAAATGATGACTTTTTTTACTGTTCAATAAGTCTTATTTTAAATTCTTAAAGGTGTGGCATGGATCATGGAAAAAGTACAAACGACGTTCATTGTCAACTGGATGGGGACAGGAATTCTGAACCACTGAATAACACGATGCAATTATTTGAAACTGTCTCTGCATGGCTTGGCACTCATGTAGCAAACAACGGTCTGAATTAATAAATTTATTTCCTCTGCTTTAAGAAGTATTTTTTACAATATCGGCAACTACAAAACCATCACTTAAATCACCAGTATAATAATAAGCGACAGTATGTTTCCATCTGCTTCCGATACCCGCTAGCATGAAAACTAGTGCATGATTTGCCACACCGTCAGGGGCTGGCAATGTCACTTTATCTGTGTACTTTTTCTGGGTTAAATCATATGAATTTCTGGACTTTATAGCCATTTCATCAAAGATTGAAACACAATCTCTATATAAGTCACTGGGAAACTCATCTACCTTTAATTTTAAAAATTCAAAAATTTCCTCAAGTACACCGGATTCTAATTGTAAATGTTCTATATTTTTCTGCAATGTCCTGATTGCTGGTAAAGGAATTCCTTCTTTCTTTGTTATACTTTCATAACCGCGATTATGGCAATCAAATTTCCACCTGTATCCTTTTGCCAATGTTGCACTAGACCACTTCGATATTTTCTTACACTTCCCTTCCAGTATATTAATTTGATCATCATTAAATATTTGACCAATCTTTTTCTTCAAAATATGATATTGACTGTTTTCTGTGTTTTATTTCCCTTTCCATGTTACACATTTCTTTCTTAATATCTTGCATTTTGAGCATTAACTTTGCACATTTATTTTTATATGCAAGACGTATCTTTTAACTTTACCGTAAAATTTCTTTCAATTGTCGTAGTTTACCTCGCATATTGTGCCCTTGACTTATCCTCAATAGTGTTAGTTGATATTCTTCTGTCACATCATCTACATTCTCAGCTTCCTTTTCTTCAAAAAGCATTGACTCAGTATTCTGTATGGCTGCAACACATATTAAAACTAAATTAAGAATATGAATGTATTTCTCAATTAAACAGTAATAAATATCATTGAAGTATATAGAAATGATATAATAATAATAATAATAGTAATAATAATAATAATCTGTTTTTCCATCTGTATAATTTTTCTTAGTGTATCGTCGGAGTTAATATAACGTGTTTCCATACCGCTGTGTATTCAATTTTGTATTCAATTTTGCCTCGTAAGTTTCAAGGCTCGAGAAAATACCTGCAACTTCAAAACTGATACAAATAACATGTACAGAGGATATTCAAATGTCATCAGAAAAACAAATAGATAGTTAATATAGATCGTAGTATATAAGTACATAATAAAAAAATTAAATATTCTATTTTTTAAGGATGTAATGTTTCTCTCTTGTTCTTTCGTATTTTTGACAATAATGTTGTAGAATAATGCGTGAATAATAAAGTATTGTACGGTTTGACTACTCTATAATTTATAAGTTGGCAACAATGTATTCAATTTTATTCGTTAAATGTTATACGTATAGTGTTTTAGGCTCGTCGACACCGAGGTCATTAGAACCCTCACAGTTTTTGACAGGTATGGAAAATTCTATTACGCACTAGGGAGAGCCAACATGACTCTCCCCGTGTGTGGGACTCGCCGAATGACTCGACCATACCCACTTAAAACCCTCCTGAATTACCATATATCCAAACAAAGTCGACAGGAAAAGACAGACAACAGTTACCTAAAATATCATAAAAAAAGAAAACAAAGAAAGGTGTAGATTTAGAGAAAAAAGATGTAAATTTAGAGAAAAGGAAAAAGTAAGAAGGATGTAAATCCAAAACTCTCCCGCGATTTTGGGGGAGGAGCCCCGATTCATTTATGGATTTCAATCATGACATACAAATAAAGATCAGATACTGTGCCAGAGGCCACTTTCCTGAAGGACTCTAAAAAGACATATCAAAGTCGGTTCTTCTTGCCCAAGCATAACGTCCAATCTGTTGGGTAGATCGTATCTCCATCGGATGGTACTATATTTGTGACACTCCAAAAAAATGTTCCGCGGTAAGGATTGTCTTGCAAGACTCACAGATGGGGGAAGGTTCACCGCGTAAGAGATGACCATGGGTAAGATAGCAGTGGCCAATGCGAAGACGTGTAAGAATTACTTCTTCATGTCTGTTTGCGCGGGATGAAGACGACCAGGTCTTAATGCAGTCTTTTACCTTCCTCAGCTTAAACGTGCAATTTTACCATTGGCTTACCGTGTCTTAAAAATGGACGATCTTATGGCACGTTTTGTGTCTGATGTGGGAACGGTTGAAAAACCAAGAATTGTTTTCTGCTTTGCCTTCTTCGCTGCCTCATCGGTTTATTCGTTACCAATGATACCCACATGCCCAGGAAATCAACAAAGGACTATTTCGAAATTTTAGACTGCTAGACGGTTTATTAGATTCTGAATAGACAGTGTCAGGATGTCACAGGTGTGCAGTGAATACACTGACCACAGAGCACTAATGAGTTACTGCATAGAACCATATGCCGTATTGAAGATAGCTGAATGAACTTCAGCGTCTCAAAGATTGCGTATTTCTCCGCTGTAAACACGCTACAAAAAGAATGGAGGCGAAAATACTGGGTAGCACCATGGCAGTAGAAAGCAGCACCCACGGATTCATTTATGAATGAACCATCGGTGTAGATGAATGTATAACCGAAATAGAAAGCTTTCATTTCTCTGAAGTGCTGCTGGTACAAAGAAGCAGAAATGTCCTGCTTTGAAAGTTGAGACAGTTTTAACTCGGTAGTTGGTTGAATAGTACACCATGGTGGGATGAGAGAATGTATTTCACCGGAATAGGTAGGATCATGTCATTTTCCTCCAGCAGGTTTTTAAAGCGCACACCCGCTGGATGAGGTAACGAAGGTCTTGCAGATGATAAGATGAAAAACATTTGGAAGAGTCGATGTTTTTGCGGGTGGGGTGATCTCAAACCCTCCATCTGTTTCACTCCGTAAGATCAAAGTAAAATGTTGCGTCTTCTGCTGAGGAATGGTTCACCAGCGTCTACTAGTAAGCATTCTATTCGACTGGTGTGGAAGGCACCGGTTTCAATGCGAACTCCTACATGATGGATGATGATAAGGGGCCTGAGTGTAGACGGTGAAGCGGAGACATAAACAATACTGCCATAACCGAATACTGACCGAAAAAGACTTCTACACAGGTGAAGAAGGCAAATGTAGTCTGCACCCCATGATGATGCGCTTAGGCCGCGAAGGAGGTTCAGGGATGAGATACATTGGGATTGTAATTCACGTATGTGATTGCGCCAAGTCAGTGTGCGGTCGTGGGAGACCCAGAAACTTCGCGGAGTCAACGAAAGGAAGACGTTGCTCTCCGAGAAAAATATCTGGATCATTGTGAGCGTGGTATTTCTCACAGAAATGCGTGCTGCATGACTTGGACACAGAAAAGCTAAAACCGGTAGACATGATCCACTAGTGTAAACGGTTTAAAGTCAATTGGAGTTACCTCTCGATGACAGAGATACTACTCGACGGACAGAAGACGGTGAAATCGTGAACAAAGAGACAAGCATGTACTGGTTCCCGAACCACCGACGCTTTACTATTTATGGCTATTACAAATAGAATGAAGCTCAGTATTGAGCCTTGTGGGACACCGTTCTCCAAGGGATGACTACATCACAAATGAGTGTCGAGATGAACGCGAAAATACAATTCAGATTGAAAGCTATCCAGGAACAGAGGAAGGTAACATAGAAAACCCCATGAATGCAATGTGCGAAGGATTCCATTCCTCCAGGTAGTGTCATTTACCTTTTCCAAGTCAAAAAAGATACCACAAGGTCTTCACTCAATATAAACGCAGATGAGATGGTGAATGACAATGTGACAAGGTGAACCAGCGTTGACCGCTGTTTTCTGAAACCGCATGGGATATTGGTCAATAGGTTTCGCGATTCCAAAGACCGACTAGGCGACGATTGATCATTCTTTATAACAATTTGCGAAAGCAGCTTGTCAGAGAAATAGGTCGAAAGTGCGACGGATCAGACCGATCTATTCCCTCCTTCAGAAGTGGTATAATTATGGCTTCACGCCATTGAGCAGGAACGGTATGATCTTTCCAAATACAGTTAAATAAGTTCAGAAGGAATTCCATGCCTACCTCTGGAAGATGTTTTAGTATAGTGTTGTGTTTTTGATCAGTAGCAGGGGGTGTATGTTTCGAAGACCCAGGGGCAGAGATTAGTTTCGTCATTGAGAAAGGAATGTTATATTCCTCTCCTCTGCAACTGGAGAAATCCAAGTATTAATTTTCCACGCGAGCTTTCTGTTGAAGAAACGGTGGTGAAAAACAGGAGGTGTTAGAGACTTTGTCGTAGTGCGATGCAAGTTCCTCAGCGATAGCTTCAGGTGAAGTTTGATGCTGTCCATTTACATTGAAACCGGGGATAGTAAAGGAGGATTAAGGACCTTGAATCTTACGAACATTCTGCCATACGACTGATGATGGAGTAAGGCTTCTAAGATAAGAAATGTAAGCTTTCCAGGAGGAGGACTTACTCTCTCAAAGAGTTCTTCTTGCTTTGGCTCTGCACCTTTTAAACTCAATGAAATTCTCTACATTGGGATATCTATTAAGCGGCGCTAAAGCTTTTTTTCTAGCGCTGACCACCCTTGCGCAATCCGAATTCAACAATGGAACTGGACAACGCCATGGATTACATGATGATTTAGGAACATTGGCGGTTTCGAGAAACGCATTAGTGAAATGGGATGCCATTGTATCCACATCGGCGAAAGGCTCATCAGAAAGATTGATGTTGCGTTCAAAAATTACCCAATCTGCTTTTCTCAATATCCACTGAAAGGGGTGGAAATTCCAGGTGCGAAAAATGTTCATATGTATAAGAATCGGGTAGTGGTCACTCCCATACAGATCGTCGAGAACTGTCCAGTCGAAGATTAGGGAAAGAGAGGAACTGCAGATGGCTATATCGAGCACCGACAAAAATTGGGAAGCTGTACAGAAGTGGGTGGAGTGGCCTATGTTGAGAAGCGCTATATTGCGGCTATCTAACAGTTTTCAATTATACCACCCCTTGGGCAATTGTGAGAGGAACCTCAGATCAGATTATGGGCAATTAAGAGCCCGACGATGAGAGATTGGGGTGACAACTTCTCGATCATTCCAACAAGATCCTTCTCCGTGAATGACTGCCGGGGGATATAAATATTACACACCGTAAATGCGAGGGATGGAAGGTTCACCCTCATACATACAGTCTGAAGGCCGCTGATTATAGATACCTCTTAGGCGTGCATGAAGCGTTTACGAAAACAGCGACGCCACCGTGTGCACGTAGGCAGTCTTCTAAGTCAACCCTATAATAGGTATAACCACGGGGAGAAAAAGTATTTAGGCAACAGATTAGTTTTCCGAAGAAAAACTATTTTCGGAGCAAGACGGGACAGTAAGAGTTTGGGGTCTTCTGAACGAATATGAATGCCATTCAGATTCCAGAAAAGAAGAGCCATGTTCTGGTTTTTACCCATCCTTTTTACGATGTAGGGCTTTTTTGGGATTACTATAAAGTCCGACGTTGCTGTGATTCCCTCCCCGGAGAGTCGCTGAATACTACTGGAAGAGTAAACACTGCAGGAAGATTCAGTATCGGACATACAAAGTCCATTATTTCTGCTCCTTGGTGATTGACAATTACGTCGGCGGCAATGGGAAGTTGAGCCATCAACATATAAAACTTTAAAGTCAGATTCTTAAAGTTAGCTCTGCAGGAATTTGAGGAGCGAGAAGTTCACTTCGGAGGATGACCCTGAAATGTAATTCGGGATGTTCGTTCATCGGCAGTTTCGGATTCTGGATGGATAAAGATATAGAGGTAGAGACTGAAGTAAAGGTGGAGGCATTTGGTTTTGAAGGAATTATATTATACTTTGTTGGGGTAATTGTTTTACATCCCACAATTGCGTCTTTGAAGGCGGGAGGATCTTCAACGGTGCCTGTACTCCTCTAACACACAGCTGTGGTTTCTTCCTTTCCTCCAAATCCACCTGACTGCCAAAGAAAGCTGTAGGTGGTTTCGAAGTGTTTGCCGCCGATGCAAAGGTTTAAACCGTGCTGACCGGATGCTTAATCCGGTAGGGACACCTAGCCTCAGGGAAAGACACCATATCCGGAACTCTGATACTTGGGATCTCTTTCTCCATCAGATATTTTGTGCATGCTTTTGAATTGGAGGGATGACTGTCCTTACAATTTACACAACACGGAGGCAACGAGAAATTTGAAGACTCGTGATATGGCTTGCCGCAATATGCACACATTGCAGGATGATTTGTACCGATCGAATGTGTGACCAAACCTGTGGTACTTGAAGCTGCGCAGAGGGTTCGGCACATATTGGCGGACTCGCTGTGAATATAAACCACTGTGCAGGGTTTCTGGAGGTGACGGACGATCAAACGTCAGTATCAATGTGGAGGTTGGGACGAACTTTCCCTGTACCATGCCGCTGATTTTATGGATATTAAACACGCCTTCAGGTTCAAGAAAAGGTTTAAGACCTTCATCAGATTCTTGTGCAAAATCATCGTGGTTAACGACTACTACTCAAGTTCAGGCAGGGGTGAGTAGAAACTTTAATTTTGAGATTGTCAATATCTTTAAGCACCATGATGGCGTTTATCTGCTTGTCTCTACGTGCCTCCACTAGAATTTCACCTTTCCGCTCGCGCACGACCGACTGCAGCTTGCCAATTGTCTCTTCTGTTGCCTTTGCAAGACGACACGCACTAAACGAATTGAAACTCTTTCCTTCCTACACTCATTTCATCAAAAGAAAGCGAGGTTTTGTACGGCCGGTCGCTTTCTTTACAAAAGAAAGCCGGATAATACTTCTCTGATGGTCAAATTTTAGATACGCTACAAGATGAGATAGTTGGAAGCCGGAGTGACGTCCTTATTGGTGACGTGTGATTGTGCAAGGAACATATGGCTGAAACTGCACACGGTGTTTGACGTACAAACAAAGCAATTAGCAAATGTTGTACACATACAATTCTTCAGTTTTTGAAATCAATGCTGAAGATGATATTGTTTCACATATCGTGAAGTTTGAGGACTTGGTATTTCGTATGCAGTCTAAATATCAAGCCGGATAAACCTTCGCTGATGGTCAAACGTTTAGGTACGCTACCAGATAAATACAAAGGACTACGTCAGGTTTGGTGGGTGAATCCAGAGGAGCAACATACATTTTCAAACTTGGTGAGTGTGCTGACATCTGTTGGGTTGCAAAGGAAACACAAACAAAAAAAGAAAGTCGAAATGTTGGCACTCGTAGCTGCTGCGTCAAAATCAAGATCAGCTCGGTGAAGACAGGTGCTTTAAATTCCAACAAAAAAAATGAAAATAAGAAGACATTCACAAAAAAAGAAATTAAAATGTTACGAGTGTCATGAAGTGGGTAATGTGAAGCGAGATTTCTAATACAAGCTAAGAAACAATCTGAAAATGGTAGTGAGAATGTATTTGTTGCTTAGGTGATCAATGTCGGAGGGGTAGATATTTCGTGTACTGTGGATACTGGGGATACAGGTCACATATCGCGTCGTGAAGAATACTTTTCATCACTTCATTTTTTTCTGTACCATTGAAGATTCATGTAGGCAACAATTCTTCAATGAATGCAACTGGTAAGGGCACTATTCTTTTTTAGGCAAATATTGGTGAAAAATGGCTATCCTGTGTAATGAAGGATGTCCGAAGTGCTAGAAGAGAGTTGTACTCAGTGAAATAGATTTTATATCGTCGAAGGAATCCTGCGAATTTCTTCGGGGTGGGAAGGTGATTGCTCGTGGAATCCGTGATGGGTGACTTTTTAGGATGCTCATTCAAATAAAGGAATCTGATGTACGGGCTGTTTCTCAGGAAAATCTGGCCTCGAAGCTGAGTCTGCAAATTTGTCATGAAAGATTGGGCCAACAAAACATACGCCACGTTTAGCAGATCCTCAAGCAAAATGGAATCGCTGTTACCTCTGACAGCGGATTGTGTGCTGAAGGGAAGCAGTGCAGGAACAGTTTCTCCTGTCGCAGTCAGAATTCTTTGAAACCAGAGGCTGTTTTGCATGCAGATGTATGTGAGCCGATGGAACACTCTTCGTTGGGGGAGCAAGATATTTTGTTTGCTTCACGTGTGATTATTCCATATTTCGATTCGTATATATTCTGAAGGGAAAGAGGGAAACAGTTCAGAAAATTGTTGAAGTAATTAATCTTGTTAATGGGCATTGTAACTTACGTGTTCGAATTTTGCAATCAGACGGTGGCCTGGAATTTAACAACGAGAAAGTGAAAAATATGCTGTCAACAAGGAGTTAAATTTATTGTCGTTAACCCATTTAGCCCTGGACAAAATGGTTGTTTGCTCGCACAATACCGTTGACGGAGGGACTACAGAAGTCTCTGTGAGCAGAGGCTGTGAATACAACAGTGCATATTGTAAATCGCACTGTTTCAAGTGGTGTCAAGGACAAGACACCTCAAGAACTATTCACTGGTAAAATGGACCGTTTAGGTACGTTGAATATATTTGGGAGCAAATTGTACGTCCGTATTCCAACTGAAAAGAGGAAGAAGTGGGACGCGAAGGGTCAACATGATATTTTTGTGAGCTACACAGATGACATTGACGATTAAACTGTTTTCATTAACGTGTTTAGTAAGAGAAGAAAGTCATTCGAAGCAAAAGTGTTATCTTTGAACTAGAGAAAGAAGGAAAATTTTTAACTATTTTTCAGACAGATCATAGTCATAATGAAGAGAACTATGAAAAACAATTGAAGATGATGCTAGCTTTTAAGATTCTGTCTGTGAATATCCTGATGAACCGGGTGAAAATCCTGTGAAACTATCTCCGTCTGAAGAGAGACAGGGAATACGTAGCCATCGTTTGCGTGACAGATCAAGCATAAACCCTCCGAAAACACTAATTGAAGTTGATCTGGCAGAGCTCGAGGAAACGAAGGATTTCAAGGAGGCTATTGATTTTGCATAGTGAAAGATGGATGAAGGCTATGGAGGAGGAGATGCAAGCTTTGCGGGCAAAATCAACTTGGACACTCGTCAAACTACCATCTTGTCGGAAGGAAACTACGAATCGATTGGTCTATAGGAT
>NNCF01136746.1:18750-42967 GCA_002313205.1 Laupala kohalensis
TTTTTTTTTATCAAGTTTGGACTCGAAGAAAGCAAGGTAGATGTGTGTTTGATTTTACTGTTGTAGATCGTCTGAAAAGTTAATCGTTGTTCATGTGGATCATGGTCTGGTTTCTGCTATAAGAAGTGATTTCATCAACGAATTCCTGGACGAATTGAGATGTGCATTTTAAATAACTGTTGAACCAGTGGGTTATTTTTTGAGCATGCAGAAGCAGCGATGTAAGGTTGGTTCATTATTTATCAATTATTTTTGTCCATACTATACTGCCATATGCTATCAATTGCCTTATTGCTCCCACATATAACAGTTTGAGGTCTTGTCGAGATATATAGCGTAAGTCATGATCCCTATTATCATCATGCTATACAACGCAATTTGTACGCGCCTGCGCATGTACGCTAGATGTTCCAAGAATATTTCTGATCTATGATCACTCCCAGGAATAGATGCTTTGTCACAATTTGAACTTTCCTTTCATTAAGTCTAACTGCAAAATTTCGACGAAACTGTTTGGGATGTGCGAACCAAATGTTTCGTGTTTTACTGTCTGACAAGGTTAACGCTCTTTTCCGACACGCTTCTGCACATATGTTCAGTGTTTCTTGTGATTTGGCTTCCAACATACGACGTGATGTCCCTGTTACTGTCACGACTAAATCATCAGCGTAAGTCATTATTTTTATCCCCTTCTCATCTAGGTCCCATAATATTCCATCCATCACCACATTCCAAAACAAGGGTCCACTGGATGACACTTTTGGGTATCCGATCGATGTTGTTCGCAATATCGATTCCTCCCCGATGGGAATATTATTGTGCGATTACTAAAATAAGCTTTGACCTTATTTAGTAAATACTGCGGCAGCTGCTTGGATGTTAAAGTATCAACAATTATTTGCCAATGCGCATAGTAGAATGTATATCGCTATATCGAGGAAAATACACGCGAAATATATATCTACCCTTTGTGTCACATAGTACAAAAGCTGTCGTAATGCGTGACTTGTACTTCTCCCCGGCACGAAAGCATACTGATTCGGATTTATGTTACCTTATGTCATGAGACATCGCATTATTCATCGCGTCAAAATCCTATCCAGAATCGGGAGGAGTGAGATTGTACGATATCACTTGTTGGATGGTATATCCTTGTCTTTCAAAAACATTTTTACCAAACTGATCTTCCAACACACAGGATAATACATCTGCAGCAGACATTCATTATAAATCATACATAGTGGCTGTAGAAGTACATTAAGCGTGTGCTGCATCATCTCATGCGTTATAGCATCGTAGCTGAGTGACTTATTTCGCCTCATCCTTTGCGCCTAGTTCAATATCTTAGTTTCCGTTATTCGTTCTTCTTCCGTTATTGTTAAATTTCGTAATCCCATTCCTCCTTCACATCCTGTTTGAAAAGCGCATCTACGAGACATTCACCTGTTTCTCGCCAACTTCTTGTATGTTTTCCATCCAGCAATAAAGTTATCCAAATCTCTTTTCGTCTTGTTTTGTTCACACTCTACTAGAAAAGGTAAACACCGTGTCGATTTACTGAAGAATTTCTCCACATACTCTTGCCAACTGTTCCGCTTAGCTGCATGTATTTCTAGTTTTTCACTGGCGGCATTTGTCCTTAAATTTCTGTAGTTCTAAATCTATGCTTCCTCCCTTTCTTTTCTGTCGCTGCAACGCATGTCTGGTTTCGTTCATCTCTCTCTTCATTTTCTTCNTCGTATGTCTCGACGTGGCCGTTGGCACGTGGCACACGTTTGCACAAACTAATTTGCATGGCATCAACTTTTTCCTCTAATGAATTTGCTTCTCTCATTCCTACATTCACTTGCCCATTTCCCCCCTGCAAGCTTATCCCAATCAATATTTCAAAAAATTTATTTTATTCTATTGCTCTATCCCCTCCAATGTTCAAGATAATATTTCTCCAGCTATTGCATTATGGTCACTTAACAACCCGTGTTGCAAGTTCCATCGATGCACCTCAGCTGTCCTCCATTTGTTGACCAGTGTTACACCTATGATTGACTGTCCTCACTTTCCAATAAATGTCGTCGCTCCATTTATTCTCCTCGAGAATTGTACTTATTTGAGAAAGATCGTCTTTCAAATTTTTCGCATATTGACAATAATAATTTATTATTGTTAGCGATACTGATCCTTGCCGATATACGAGAACATGACAGTGTGGGGTAGTGTATTATTCTTGTATAAGTACATCTCCTAACCCACGTACTACCACAGCACTCCATGCGTCTGGTGCTGCCACCACCCGATATGCCGGAGGTACATGCTGCAGAATCCCGCGGTGATGATATAATTCTTGGTAACATCCAATGTCGATTTAGTTTCGCCGCACGTATTCACCCATTTCCATGGAAGGGATTTTGGCACGCTGAAGATTCTTTTGCAACTCTAGAATCATAATTTGTTTTTAACATTAAAACTTGCTGAACTATTCTACGCTCCGGACAATCCCTATTTATGACTCTATGATTTTGATCATAATCATGATTCCTGCGTTTGCAATTGATACAAATCTGTGGCTCTTGTTTCCGGTTACAATCCTGATAGCCATGTTCACTAGTTCCACAATAGCCACAAATCTCTTCTTTTTCTTAGCACACAGCGGCAACGTGGCATTTGAAGCATCGAATGGGTTCTGTGTCCTCAAATACTCGCACATTCAACATGTCCAAATAAACCCTTCCTATTGCTAATACCTTATCATTTGTGTTCCATCTAACTCTAGGACAACGTTTGTAAGTTTATCGTTGCGCGTTTTCTACATATATAAGACCCGTACTTTTCGGTGTGTTTCCCCTATCACCGTCCGTAAAATTATTTCCTGTTATTTCATTCAGCATCTCTCCTTTCGTCTTTTCACTGGGTACTCCAAGTAGGTGTAGCCTTGGTCTTCGCTTCCCTAAGCCTCTGTGGTTTAGCAATTGTTCCTTCAATGCCGCATCCAATTTATTTCGTTCTTGTTTGTCAGGTAAATTTACAACTAAGAATCCCCCTGCGTTTCGCGCATCTATCTTAATTTCCACTTTTTTGTGACTATAAAGTTTTCTTTAACTCTTCATGCACCTTCCCTTTAGTTGCGTCTCCCCCTTTATTAACACTACTTCTTGCAATGTCTTCCTAGGTGTCACGCGCAGCAACACTCCTGCATATGTCTTATTCTATCTCCTTGAATGATGATAACCGTCTCCCACCCTCCGCTGCTCTCTTCCTAACTCCTCCTGGAATTCTCTTCTTCCTGCCGTATCCGGAGTTGTATTTGCTGCCCACTGCTGCTGCACATCTCTTAGTGTTTGATTCATCTTCTTATGTACACGACCATGCTCCTGCACCTGCTCCCGGACCTCTAGTAGCGTTTCTTCTACTGCTTGCCCTATAACCGAATATGTTTCACGTTCTTTTCGTCCAACTTCCTCCAATATTAATTCCCTTTCCATCGACATCAAGTTTCGTACCGCTCCTGACAACTGCTCTGTTGCTACAACTTCTAACCCCGCTCCATGTACCATTTCCTTTAACGCTAATACAGTCTGTTGTAAAGTCTGTCAACTTTGAAGTTTACTATTTAACACATATAGCCGGACTGTCGCCCGCCATATCTCACTCATGCCATCCGTAATAATACTTTGGAAACTACTATTTAATCGTCGAAAACTTTCCCCTTTGAACACTTCTCGCATACGCTCAACATGCTTTTCAAGTTAGTCCATATTCACGCCTATCTTTTCTAACTCAACCATGAGATCTAAACCCAGACCCTTCTTCCCTTATCGGCGGCCTCTAACCTTCGGTGTAATTTCTAACCCTTACAGAGTGTCTCCTATGTTGCTCACAATCCTTACAAAATATCAAGACATAACCTATTAAGAATATAGTTTCTGATTTGTTTTGACATTTGACTAAAGTTGATTCTTGTGTAAAAATTGGATGATAGTGTATAAAATACACGTTGAATTGATCATACAACAAACACATAATTTAAATCAATATTAAAAGTATCATTATTATTGAACTAGTTTGTTACAAATATATTATTTTTAGTATCGTTCGCATATTTTTATTTCACGTGTGAATATTCTTAGCACAATAGCCCCACTGCCAAAGAACAGATGAAAGAGGGGTAACAAATAATTCCATATATAAGCTGAATATTCAGTATTTATTGTTGTGTCAGGTTTTAAGCTCTGACATTGTAGGTGGCATTTCCGTTCTTTATGTGTTATATTGTATTGATTCCCTTCTCTTTCCTAACATAATTGAGTAAGATACTCGATTCACTGTACAGTATTCCTAGTGTGAAAACATAAGTTTCCTTCGGGTAGCGAACCCACACACTACTCTCGTTGACGATACTCCAGAATCCGTCGCGTCGCTTCGGGGTTGCTTAGTGTTGAGAGGGCCTAAGAGCTGTAAGTTCTGTAGCATTTCCATGAGTTCAGTTTTACGAAGCGTGAGAATCGCGGAATAAAGGGAATGTTCTCGTTGTGTGTTCGTAGTTCCTTCCGTAGTGCGAGCGAAAATCCGAAACAGAACATTGGCAAAGCGAAGTAAATGCACCTTAGTAAGTTCTAAACCACAAATTCTACATTACAAGATGATGATAAAGATGAAATTACTCCAATTTACCCTAAGTAATGACGTTACCGTAAGTTGCTATTCCGTTAGCATTGCCATCCAATGTCTTAAGTTTAATAGTTCTTGTTTCCATATACGGAAATTATTTGTGTAAAATTGTCTGCGGATATTTGTTTTATTGCTTCAGTATATCCCAGACGCATTACTAAGATAATTTACAGAATATTCTTACGGTTAGGCGGGGATGAATTGAATAAAGCTTCTCTTATCATCTAACCTTAAGTGACATCGTATCGAGGTCATTCTTCTGAACCTTGACCAGTCGTGCTGGATGCGCAAACTATTATGCCTGCAAGATTCTACCAAAAGAAAGGCTCACAGAAATTTAAGTTAAGCCGGGGTAAAAGTTTGCATTTTTGACACCTTGATTTTTCACAGACATGGAGTTTATTTAATCGTCCATAAAAATAGTTTGTGTTGTAGTTTAATATTTTCTCTACCTTTGGAAATATGTAATTTTTTAATAAATACATCAAAAATCCAAACTTTTGATTTTTCAAAAAAATGTGATTTTTCAAAAAAAAGTATTCGCACTGCGAACTTAACTTATCTCTCTTCCTTGCAAATATAAAATATGGAGGTACAATGTTTCCAGTGGCACTCATAGCACAGACAACAGTAACAGTGTTCCATGTTTTGCGGACACAGACTTGCCAACATCATTTTTTCCAGTTGGAGCAATGAGCTCGGGAAATTTATTGGGAACCGTTTAAACCCTAGTTTCGTCCATGTTGAATATTCTATGTGCCGGAAACTTGTATTTAAGGAGTGTTTGTTCCAAATTGTCAAAGTATTGGTTGAGTTGGAATCTGTTATCCCATGGTCCGAACCACACTCGCTTTTTGTGGGGTCCTTAGAGATAATCTGTTCCTTTTCATGAAAGCTTTGGTAAAATCTTTCCTAGTCATCTTGAAAGACTCTGAGATAGGGCATTTAATATTGTTTTTCTTAGCGTAAGAGTAAAGTAGAAATCCCAAGGATTATAGGTTCAGCCCGTAAAATCTTTTGTTTTAATCAACACAATGTTGGACCAACTTCTTTTCTTGATCCTTGTTGAAGACTGATCGAAGTCTTCCACGAATTACCGAATGCTCAATACTTACTTTTATCGTAACATTAATCCATGAATTGTTCAGAAAAGAGAAAAAGAAATGAAGGAAAGTTTTACTTTTAAACAGTGTTAAAGGCAAAGATTTGAAGGTGTGGGGCAAAGGTTCGTGGATAGCCACCTGCGAAACTTTGCCCCAAGTTACTTGCAAACTTGCCCCTTTTCGAACAGTTTTGTTTGGACGGAATTTCTTCCTCGTTGAACTGGGAAACCCGAAATCTATAGGTGGCATTTTTAAGCTTATTTTACTTTTGAAAATTATGTTGAGTGCCTAATTTTACCTAAATGCTGCGAAAAAATAACACCGAAAATGAGAAAATATTTTCACCTCATTTTCTTCAATGTGATGTACACGGAATCGACTGGGTTCCTCTAGGCGACTGACGGGAGAAAGACGAATGTGTTAGGTACCGGATTTACGCGGAAAAGTTTCTCCCACCTGCTCAAACTTCAATACAAACCTTTGCCTCTTGCAACCTTTTACTCCGGCTTACCCTATAGGATAAAGTGTCGTAAAAGGATTGTATTACATAATTTATTAAGTTGCATTGCATGGAAATTTTTTCTTGTGGTTCTTCAAAGCGAAGATCGTGATAGTGAATCCTCATAACTTCTATACTAGCTGATTTCATCGAGAGAAAGAAACTTGTGTACAGAGTCACAAAAATATTCAAATTCGATTTTTTTGCCCGTACGGAAACAGTCATAGACTAGACAAAATGGCCAATTAGCCTCGAAGAAAATTTTCATAGATCCCAAAACTTGTTCTCACCTTTATATGGCTAATCATTTCATATGAAGTTTCAATAGTTCCTATTCATCCGATAGGGGGGTAAACATTTCCAGCTTTACACGCATTTTTCCGACAGTGGAATATCTATTTTCACTGGGCTATGACTCTTTCCGTACGGATAAAACCGGTTGGTGTGAAATCGACCTGACTCTTAATGAGTGTTCGAAAAAACGGAAGTTGTTTAGTCTATAAGATAGTACGGAGTTGTAAAACATGTTTCCACCTGTTTCGTTTACTCGTTATCTCTTACTAGAAGACTGGTTTTTACGTCGCAAAGTTAGCAGTTACTAGCTGGACCTTAGTTAATAATTCACACACCTAGTTAAAAAGGGAAAATATTAGAAGTTTAAGTGTTTGTTTAAGTTTTGTTAGAATTATCTTCAAAACTCCAGTACACTGATTGACAAAATCTGAGTTAAATGTACTTTTTCCATAAGCACTAAATTGCGATTACAATATCCACGTACAAATTAAAAAATACATCGTATCTCTTCCAATACTTTGACGTGTGTGGCTGTACTACCAGGGAGACCGTTTACGATGTGATAGCATTTCGAAGTTAATTTACATTTTAATGTACATTATAAAAGAAATAGTACGTTTTTAAGTCCATAGTCCAGAAAATAAGCATTGTTATGGTACCCCATTTTTGGCCGTTGTTTAAGTGTGACGAGAGTGGGGTGTTTACTTATAGTTACCTTTTTGGAATAAATAATGGGATATGGCAATCGCTTTAGTTCCTGTACCTAAGATCTATTATACGAACCATTAGCGTGGTAAGGGCTCTAATGACTTTGACGTTGACAAGCCCTAAAACCCCAAGAAAAAAATTAGAGTGGTGTTTTTTGAAACATTTGATATCGCGAGGGAAAACTTAGTTATAGGCAGCTAGCAACACTACTCCGCTCCGAACCCTGGTATTTTTCCATACATATCACCTCCTTGACACTCCCCAGATCCGCATCCCACTTCTTTCCATAAGGCAATATTCATTTTTGAAAGGAAAATTCCATCCCCCTGCGCTCTAACTACAACACATTTTAACGTGTCTGTCAAACATTACACTCCTTTCATTCCGAACCCCAAACTTCTTCTGCACTATCGTTCCCCATTTCATTATTCTGTCCAGTATCACTCATCTTGTATTGTAAGGGCACGTGTTACACGGTACAATGACCAGCCTTCATTCTTCTCCGTCCTCTTTTACAATTAAAAACCCATGTCGATCCACAGCTCTGCTAATGGAAATATCCTTCTGGCGAATGGTTCTAATACCACCCCTCTGTTCCTTTCGTTTACAAACGCAGAACCTTCGTACTTCTTTTAACTTGTCACCAACTCTCAATTACTTATTTTTGAAAACTACTGATTGTTTTCTCTCAACATCTTAATTTGAGACTGTCCCTATCCTATTTCAGAATAACTAAATCCTTTTAAGAAAATACCCGCAGCTGCCTGCCATAAACTTTGAATCATGTCTCCGCGCTGGCTCAAGCGATGGTAGATCCTTCCTCTACGACCTATTGTTCGACATCAGACATTCTTTCTCCAAGTGCAGCCCTCAAGAGAGCTCGCCCATGCTCAGTTAAGTGCAATTAATAACAAATGTTTTATTTTCATTAGATTTATATGAGATTTTTTCCATTATTTGTAAAAAAATGTTAGTAAATAATTATTTATGACAATATACTTGCCACTTTTCTTATCTGGACATTTCTTCTTCAAGAAGAAAGCAGCACGATCAACCGACTCTTCATTATTAAGATCTCTTCTTTGACTATCATCCAGGAGTTTACTAATCACAGTGACCAATATCATGTCATTTTACCCAGCACACAATGTCATGAACATACTGTCAAACTCACTTGGCAGTCCAAGGAAAATCATAGCAATCAGGTACTTGTTTTTTATTTCTTCTCCTAGACTTTTCAACTCTTCACATAGAGAGGTTATGTGGGCAATATACGACTCCATATTTGACAAATCTTGATACATTGCTTGGCTCATAGTCCGCACTATATGGACGTAACGCCAGTGTCCCGTTGTCTCAAACGTCTCCTTGAGCAATTCCAAAACATCTTTAGCTGTCTTCCCGAACTCAACGTATTGATAGTTTTAGGGGTTGGCAATGAGTCAAATGTCGGCCAGAGCACGGTCATGAACTAGGCCTAAGATCAAGGGTGTGACATGAAAATAAATCAAGACAGTCATTTCTTTATCCAACGGTCTTTGTCAACGATGCCCAATCAAACAACATTCTAGATTATACAATGTTGGATTAAAGAGGATTTACAGTAGTCATTACACGAGGACGAAAAACTGTTACAGACAAATTACTATATGGGTCTGAGACTTAGTTGTAATGCATTGTACAATTGACATTCTGTTAATTCCTGACCGGGAGCCAAACTCATCGTTGCGCACAGTCCAGCTGAACTCCTCCCAGTCATCATTTAGCGTGTCAGGTACTGGGCTTTCAGAGAGTTATGCCGCACGTTGGAAGGCTAGTTGACGTGATAGTACAATGGTGGACAGTTTGCTCCCGCAGCGTCTATCACAATTAAAGCAACTCGGATACTGCGGAGAAAGTCTTGTCAAGACTTTTGTCTTAAAGAAATATTCAAAATACTGATAACGTGGGAGAAGGAGACATAGTTGTAATGCAATATTTCCTTTCCAAGTCCTTCGTCCTCATCGGAAGAGCAGGTCTGAACGTCCACACATTAAAACGAGTATACATCGTACGCTCCTCGTGGCGCTCCTTGCCATCGACCGTTTCGGTCCCCAACACAGCACTCCAGACTTCTTGCCGTCGAAAATAGTTAGTCATCGAGAAACACCAAGTTTTGTAGTCCTCTCGCCCTTCCAGTTTTGCAATGCCGAATTTACAGAGACCCGTAATTCCAGGTTTACCCCATCTTGGATTACTGAATTACCGGCGTCTACAATCACAAGTGCACATCACCTCTCAATCACAAAAAGAAACACTCTATCGACTATTACAAATAACCAGTTCTGAACCCATAACCTGTTGATATTATTATATAGCATTGGCAGTGATATTTGCTAGTCCAGCGATTAGGAGTGGAAAAGGCGATTAAAACAGAATAACACATTCGCTCCCTTCGACTCGGGTTTCTAAGCAATACTGCCGAAAACAGGATACATACAGTACGAACACATTAAGCACTTGAAAAAACAAAACATTGATGACAAAGATTACAGATTGCCAACCTAAATCCAACAGGAGCAATTCACGGTGACAACAAAGGTGTTCGCAGTGGACTTCCTCCTGCGGCCGGCATCACACGGTGGAACCATCTCGCGGCGAAACTGCCCAGGCGAAGTAACAATGTCCCGCTAATGAGTGACGAAGCTTGCACCGATCGCAGCCATGTCTGTGTCGTCGCTGACACTGCATAATTTAGATCTATGCTTTGAAGGGTTGTGTGTTTCCGTGGGAAGTTGTTGAGTGTGATTGACGGAGGGGTACAAACCACACAACATAACTGCCGCTCTGGCTGCCGAGCCAAAAGTGAGGGTTCGGGAGTGAAAGAGGAGAAAAATAAATGCTGCTCTGAAAACATTTGTAATTCAGGGCGAAGGGTCTACTAATCTGGCGCTCACCTTCCATATTTCCTCACTGACCACCGAAGTTCGACGAAGAGCAATGTGCGCCGAAGGGGTGGTGAAACCGTTTTCGTGGAAAATGCGGCCATCCCGTCCCATTAGCAGACCCAGCCATAGTTTACAGACTGGCTAGTGACTGCCAGGCGAGAGCGGGAGTTATGTTGCGCGGCTTATAATTGAAAGCAGTCGTTTTTCTACTATATTATTGTGCTTCATTCAAAGTAAATTGCTACGTTATTAATTTTTTGTGTGTAATTTGACACAATATGTGTAATAAATTGAACTCCTTACAGTGGGTTTTTGAAACATTTGTCTTTATCCCGTCCCCCTGCTCTAATTAATCAATATCGTGATGGAAAGTCACAATAGCATGTATGCACGTACTTCGGCGTTACTGAGCTAGTAAAATAACAAAAACATTTGTGTGTACGAAATCACATCAGAATACATATATGGATCATTCTTCGTATTATCGGCCAAACAATCGACTATATCAGAATTGGTTAACAACTTGTATTTCAGTTCCTTTCTATAAAAGAGGGGGGGTAAGGGTTAATGATGCGCAATACATAGCCTCTCGTAACCAAATGCCAACCTCACCCTGCTCGTGGGACCCCCTTTTACAATAGATGAGGATATGGCGCCCGAGAATCGGCGGGATAACCGTAGCGAGTATTCGCAAAAATTTTGGAGAATATAGGAAATGATATTCCCTACAGAGCACAAACAACCGTGCTCCAGGCTGGCACCTTGGCCTGAGAGTGGCAAACCCACATTGGTGCTCGGGGGCGGTGGGCCAATAAGCCGCACCCCTTAAAAACCCATTACTTAAGAAACTGAGCGAAATAAAAACCGGAATACCCGTTTGAAGACGACCCTTGGCCCGAAAAGGATTACGAGTATTGGACACTGGAATGTATGTACGCTTTACCAAACTTGAAAGTTACATTAGGTTGCAGCAGAAGTTGAGAAGTATAAGCTGGATATCATGAGTTTAAGCGAGGTGAGATGGAATCAATTTGGAGAATTGAAGACACCAAAAGGAATGCGCTTCTTCTACTCAGGGAGAGCATGTGAAAACGATAAACATAGAGAGGGGTTGGGAATTCTTCTCAGCAAGAAAGTATCAGAATGTCTCATAGAATGGAAACCCATACAATGTTATGCTCCCACTGAGGCTGCCGAAGAGGAAGCGAAGCAATATTTCTATTCACAATTGTAGAAGGTATTTGATGAAATAAAGAAGAAGGATATTGTGGTGGTAATGGGGGACCTCAATGCACAAGTGGGAGATGACAATCTCGGACTGGAAGAAGTTATGGGAAATTATAGATATGGAAAGATGAATGAAAATGGGAAGTTGCTCTCTGACTGGAGTGCCGATAACGAACTGATTATAGGCGGAAACCTTTTTTCCCATTAGGAAATCCACAATGTCTTCTGAGTGTCCCCTGACAATAAGTTTGTCAATCAAATAGATCATTTCTCTGTTAGTAAAAAATGGAGTTCTTCTCTTTTAGACACCAGAAATAAAAGGGTAGCAGACATCAATAGTGATCATTAATTGATGATTGCTAAATTACGGGTCAAACTGAACAAACCAGCAGAGAGATTTAAACAAACTATGAGGAGATATGATGTATCCAAGTTGAGAAATAAAAACGTAAAGAAAGAATTCGATCTTAAACTCACAAACAGGTTCCATAATCTCGCGGTGGACGATTTAGGAGAGGAAAATTTGGGGGGAGCAGAAATTGAACAGCAATGGAACACAATCAAAGAAGTATATGTGACAACGGCGGAAGAGGTGATAGGATTTCGAAATGTGCGAAAAAAGGACTGGATGACTGATGAAACATGGAAGAAGATAGAAGAAAGGAAAAACATAAGAGAGAAACGTCTTTCGTGTAAAACAAGAGCTAAGAAAAATTAATTACAGCTAGAATATAGTTTAAAGGAAAGGGAAGTTAAACGAAGCGCGCGCTCCGATCGTAGAAGATAGACGGCAGAGGTGGCTGACGAAGTGCAGAAAGCAGCAGGAAAGAATGATTTAAAGGAAGTTTATCGTGCTGTTCGACTGCTATCTCGCAGGAGAATACCTAAACCAAGACCAGTGGGGTACTTCTAACAAACAAGGAGGAACAGCTTAAGAGATGGGAAGAATATTATACAGAAGAGCTCAACAGACCGGTGGATCAGGGTGAAGCAGACGGAGAGGAAGGGAGTGAAGAGGTTCAGGAAGACAGGATAAACAGGGAGGCGCCGAGCAAGATGGAAATACGAATTGCCTTAAAGACGATGAAAAATGGCTAAGCGCCTGGATTTGATAGCGTCCTAGCAGAAATACTGAAATCAGATGTGGACACATCTGTAGAAATACTGCATCCACTCTTTAAAAATATATGGGAAAAAGAAATTATACCTGAAGATTGGAAAAAGGGCCTACTTGTAAAAATACCAAAAAAGGGGGACGTCACTCAATGCAAAAATTGGAGAGACATCTCGTTATTATCTGTGACAGGTAAAGATTTAAATATGATAATCCTGAATATAATTAGAAATTCAGTTGAAAAGCGCTTAAGAAAAGAACAAAAGGTTTCAGGAAACAACGATCATGCACTGATCAGATAAATAAACTCCGCATTATCTTGGAGCAAAGCCTGGAATTTACTACTAACTTATACTTAATATTTGTCGATTTCGAGAGGGCATTTGACTCGGTTTACCGAGAAAAAGTATGGAGTTATATGAGAAAATATGGTACACCAAAGCGCGTAATTGAATTAATTAAACAAAGCTATGAGGGATTCCTTTCAAGTGCTGCATGAAGGTCGATTATCGGAACCTATAGAATCTACTGCAGGAGTGCGCCAGGGATGCATTCTTTCCCCTACCCTTTTCCTCATCATTCTGGATAGTGTAATGAGGAAGGTAACTGAAATGAAGAGAAGAGGTATCAATTGGGGGTTATTATATCAACTTGAGGATCTGGAATACGCCGATGACATTCGCTTGCTGGCACACGCTTTTGAGAAAATGAAGCTGAAATTACAAGATCTGGAAGAGCATGGCAAGCAAGTCGGGTTGAAAATAAATGAAATAAAAACTAAGTCAATGAGAATAAATACGAAGAGTAACCAAAGTTTTCGGTTAAACGGAAAGAATTAAGAGGACGTAACAGAATTTACATATCTTGGAATTGTTGTCACAGTAAAGGGTGGAACGGAAGAAGAAGTGCGAATAAGAATTAGAAAAGCCAACGCAGCTTTTGTAAAATTATACACCGTGTGGAAATCTCGTGAAATATCACAGAAGACCAAAATGAAAATCTTTAGAAGCAGCGTGAAAGCAATATTGTTATATAGCAGTGAAACATGGAAAGTGACCAAGAAACTATCAAACCAACTACAAACCTTCATAAATAAGTGCCTCAGAAATTTTTTAAAAATTTTCTGTCCAAATGTCATAAGAAATGAAGAACTTTGGAAAATGGCAGATGAAGAACCGCTAAATCTCATTATCAGACGGTGCAAGTGGAAATAGATCGGCCATACTCTGAGAAAAGAACAAACAGCTATTGAAAGACAGGCCCTAAGTTGGAACCCCCAGGGACAACGGAAAAGAGGAAGACCTAGAGCAAGTTGGAGAAGGACAGTGGAGGAGGAAGCCAGAAGAACCGGCAAAGTGTGGAGGGAGGTCGTCAGGTTGGTGCCATACCGGGTCAGATGGAAGAACTTCGTGGAGGTCCTATGCTCCGAACAAACGGAGTAAAAGGAAATAAGTCAAGTCTATAAAAGAACTGCAGCTAATCTACTCGATAATTTTATCATTATTTCACATTAAATTACTCCGAGTCTGTTTTATTGAAAAGTTAAGTTTAGACGTGCAGTGAACGCGAAACAATGAAATGTCTAGGATATCTGTAACATCGTCAAGCGTTTATCTCCCGAGACTATCACGTTGTACTGACTAAGTGTATGAGCTTGTTTGTATGCACGGCAGTAAAATAAAATATCTTAAAACAAAGGAGAACTACTATTCCTTCTCAATTCAAAGGAGACATCAATAATTCAGTCTACTTTTGTAAATTAAAATATATATTTTGTGAAGATTACTGAAATACTAAAATATTAAAAAAACGTCTGACAATGGACATTTTATCGACTAGTATGAGAATTGTGTTTGCTATAGTATTACGAGGGTTCAGATTAAAAAGATGTAAAATGTTAATGACAGACAATATATTTAACCATATTTTTAATACGCTGTATGATCATATTACCTTATTCCTATTATAAGTCTCAAGTAAATAAAATGAGAAAATAGTAGTTTTAACTGTTCTCATGTGAATAATGTGAAAAAATTCTGTAAGCCTAAGAAAATAACATTACAAAACCCTAAGAAAATCCCATCTATTATGACCTCAGCGCTTATTTGCCATATTTCTTCATTCTGACCTGCACTAAAACCGGCCATGTTGAGTGGTGTTCGTAGTGCTCTCCTCGCACGTACCCGTTAAAGCCGTAGTATTGTGAACAGAGTTTCCTCATTCACCATTTTGTTTAAACGTCTAGAAAAATATTTATTACAAAAATTGTCTTCAATTTTGTTTTCAAAATGTAAACTTATTAGGAATTTCTGATAAGAAAAGGAGCCACGTCGTCCTACTGTGGGTTCTTGGGTGGTCCGGGCTTCGGAGATAACCACAGGGACTACTTCCAATCATTGTTTATTCCATGTAACATGATACATTTGAAAAGCGACCATTCCCCAAAAAAGTAACCTTGAAAATGTTCGGGACACTTACGCCCCCGAAACAATTTCTGACACGTATCCTGGCTAAAATTACCCTTGAATACGACTATCAGACCCATATGACTACCATTTAATTAACATCGGTTCACTCCTCCAAAAATGCACAAAATACACTCCCTTTCATGAATCCCATGTCCAAAATCGAATTTCCCATCCTTAATATTTTAACCATTCAATAACACTGAAACTTTGTTACCCCACAAAGAGGGGGAAACACTACAAAATCTCATAAAACATACGCTACCTTATCTCACACAACAATTAGTGAAACAAGCACTTATACTAATTTGACGTTTGTCTTCATTGACGTTTATAAAGTGCAATATTGGTACCTCAAAACATGCTGTACATTTAATTTGTCAGATGATAAAAGACAATCTACGCTGATGTTTATGACCATTACCTCTTATGGTAATAGTCTTTCGGATCATCGAAACACCATTAAAATTATCACACTGCACTCCTTTCAATTTGCTACTTACACTCGCGTTTTCTTTTCTCTTCCGAAAATGCTATGAGTAATGGAACATTACCCGAATGGTGGTGACTCAGCGACCTTGACCTATGACCCAGGTTCAGATGATGTTTATTCGGACCGCCGCTCTGCCGCAAGGTGACAGCATTGTCGTGCGAATATAAAGTCAATATGGTCTTAACACTCCTGTGTCGATCAGTTACCCGCCATCTTCTGTTAGTAACGGTGACTCTTGAGCGTCGGAAGTGTATTAACAGTAAGGAGAGTATAGCAATTTTAACTCTTTTAGATGTGTTCCAAATCTTCGACGAGAAAACGCACCCCATGATACAAGAGTCAGCTGTGTCGAGGTTTAAGATTTTAGATCTCGGAATCCTCCAAAATTGTTCATCTTGCATGCATTTCTCCACAAATTTCGCACATTTGGATTTCTGGGAATAAAGAACATACGTCCACTTCGACTTTGACGTTCAGGAACAGAGCAATGTCTCATTATTTCGAGTAACGTATCCGAGCAAGACACTAGGAACCCCAACGAACGACCATACAGCTCTAGCTCCACTTCCCAATTCAGCAGTAAAAGAGAGAGCGCTAAGACCAGCTAGCCTGGGTAATATTAGTTCAGTATCTCGCACCCGGAATACCCACTACCACCGTGGCGGCTCTCGTGCCAGGAACACAACCCTTCCCGGGTCCTACTGAAGAACTGGTTGACGTCCCCAGCGTGTCGCCGTTTAGGGAATTTCAGTTCTTTTCTGAAAGAACGTAAGCATAGCATACCAAACGTCAATCGTCGATATTACTGTCCTTCCAGAAATTTTCAACGGCCTGCATCGACAACCAACGATTAACTTTTATAAGTATGTTCTTTCACAAAATGCTCTTTGCAAACCACCGTTGTTAATGAGGACATCCAGGCTCGTTCTACCCAAAAGATATCCCTTTTACACTTTTATCACAATTTCACGGCATATCTCTGAATTTGAATATTATTCCATATATCCTTATCCGTTTTAAAAAATATTTCACATAATTGTTCGTGAATCATTACCTCCGAGACTCTATGGTTTACCAAAAATCCATAAACCTGATATACCACTTCGTCCAATTGTGAGTGCGATAGATTCTCCCACATATGGTGTTGCTAAACTTTTGTCCATATTTCTTCAAGAATATGTCGGCACCACGGACTCCCACGTAAAATATTCAACTGAATTTGTCAGAAAATTAAAGAATTGGAAATTAAAACCGAGTTATTTACTGATTAGTTTTGACGTTGTTTCCTTATTTACAAGAGTTCCTATCAAGGATACATTAAAACATATATCTCGGATTTTTCCACAAGACATAACGGCACTATTTCATCAAGTACTTACCACTACCTATTTTCAATGGAACAATGAATACTATGAACAAATCGATGGTGTAGCGATGGGTAGTCCACTTAGCCCAATGGTTGCGAATTTCTTCATGGAATTCTTTGAGACAGACGCACTAGGTACTGTTCCACAACCACCAAGTTGTTGGCTAAGATACGTAGGCGACACTTACATAATCTGGACTCATGGTGAACCTTCCTTTCAGGAATTTTTTAAACATTTGAATAATATACACCCGAACATTGAATTCACCATGGAGAAATAAGTTAATGGACAACTATCATACTTGGATGTCATCGCCACAAGAAAAGAAGACGGAAACCTTGGCCACAAGGTAAATCGGAAGAAGACGCATATGGACCGGTACCTACATAAAACTTCAAATCATCATCCAGCTCAAAAGAGGGCCATGATTAAAACCTTATTTGATCGAGCCACACGCATTTGCGAACCCAAACATTTATAGGAAGAAAATAAAACACTTAAACATGGCAATACAATCCAATGGGTATTCACAACGAGAGATAAATAGGACTCTCCATTCCAACAAAACAACTGACACTGGGCATTGCTCACTTGCCCTACGTACATAAAGTCACGGACCGCATCAGTAAATCGTTAAAGAAACACAAGATCAAGACCATTTTTAAAAATATTAACCCGATTCACAGAGTTCTCCGTCCCATCAAGGACACACAAGATCCCCTTGCCAGTGGAGGTATATACCGGATCACTTGTTCATGTGGTGGTGTACATATTGGGACCATAAAGCGCAGTGTCAACACTCGGCTTCCAGATTATTCCATATACTGCAGACTCAGACAGGAAAATAAGTCAGCGGTTGCTGAACATGCTTGGAAGGAGGGACACGACATTCAATTTCGTGAAACTGTGAAAATAGCTTCCTCGTTGCAGTACCATACTAGATTACAATGGGAAGCGATAGAAATATATAAGCACCGGAATAACTTCAAAAGAAAAGAGGAAAATCTTAAGATCAATAGTGCCTGGTACCCCGTGCTTCGTAACTTAAAACCAAAACCTGTTAATAAAAAAATCTTCAAATCAATTACCTTCCAACCAATCAGAAAGAAGCATGCTCCCGCTTCCCGCCCTTTCCCACTATAAATAACACTGAGTCTCCACTCGCCACACCAGTAGCTGTTGGATCGCCGCTGAGGAGAGGCTTGCGCCCACGGAAAGATCCACACTGAAGATGGCCGCCGCAGTAGCGACCGAAACGTCTGTGAAGGACGCTTCATATAGACCACGGCTCAATAGCCCAGAATTTTTCATATATAGTTATTAGTATATTTGTCGAAACGATTGAACAAAACCCAGCGTGTCCTACCCAGTTTGATTAAGTGGTAGGAAAGATGGTGCCGTTATGGTTGAGAGGGTGGATGTATGTGTGAATCACATGATATGCTCGTGGGAAGAGAGTCGACTTCGGAGGTCCAACGGCTACGAATGGCGGTTATGTATAAGCGGATCGCTGCTCGGCGACTCTTTGCAATGCTGCAGTATTTGTTATCGAACGAGGGTTCTGAGCATCAGACTGCTGCCATTATAACTAGAGAGACATGAAAATCTTCCACATAAATTATATTAATTTGAGAGCACTTCCTCACTATTTGATCACTATTCTTTACAAACCATAGTAGTCCATTGTTGAATGTCACCCGTCTGCGGCGGAAAAGTAAACAACCACTGCACGCTAACGTAATAATGCGCTAAGTGGGAGAAGAGGTGCAAAGAATTTGTATTAAATACATTCATTCTTAATGAGTCCAAACTGTTCGTTTCGTTTCTTGTTTGAGCTTATTTATNACCTCAATATTCATAGATTATCTTTCAGGCACTTAAGGGTTAGTGTTTCGGAATATTTTTTTAATATCTTATAATCTTTTCTAGAAAATTTATATAGCACGCATTGATTAAAATTGCAAAAAAAGTAAATTTTTCAAAATGTTTTTTTCTAGTGTTACATGAATATTATGAACATTTTTTGTCCAAATGAACTTTGGCCCATTTGGTCAAAGTCAGTGTCTCAAGAATTAATGACACATTCTAATTTTGGATCCAATTGAAAGAAACAGTCCCAGCCGTGAACAGAATTTGTACTTAACTTTTTAAAAGCCATAGTTGCAGCACTATTTTTTGCAGCAATTCTGTTCTTCTCCTCGAAAATTTAAATTTTTCTCTGGCTTAGAAATATGAATAAACATTTAGCATCTTTAATTATAATAAGAGTTTCCTATTTATCACTTTCCCCTACCTCACAAAAAATTAAAATAATCACGAAATTAATGTTACTGTAGAGATATTCTTCTTAATTCACACATAGATGACCTAAACTTACAATTTTCAATTTTTCNCCTATTTATCACTTTCCCCTACCTCACAAAAATTTAAAATAATCACGAAATTAATGTTACTGTAGAGATATTCTTCTTAATTCACACATAGATGACCTAAACTTACAATTTTCATTTTTTCTGATGACTTGATGCCATTACTTTCTGTTATGAATTGTAATTGAAACGTTGAGCGGGACACGCTCCAGATTTTTTAAATTTATTTAAATTAATTTTTAAATGTGTTCGTCATGCGAACCGTTTGCCACACTTCTGATACTACCAATCAACTGCCATCTATCGATAAATATTATAAGCGTGAGCAAAACAAGTCACAATTTTCATTGTTGACTGTTGGTCTATAAAGAGACAGTCGAGCTGTGCCCAACGAGATAAGAGCTCGCGGCGCCCTTGTTGAAGTAGCCATTGCAGCGAGAAAGAAGTTTCTCAACTGTGCGTGGAACGTATTGATTTATTCCATCTAGCATCATTCCCCTCGAGCTAACTCGTAGATCGTGCTTCGATCGGACTGAAATGGACCAAATTTTGGTAAAGAAAAATTAGATTCATTATTGTTTGATACAAGTAATTGGGTTTCTAGGACTTGGAATTGCTCCCACTGGGGAGACAGATAGAAGAGACAAAATGGAAGGTAAACCAGAAGCTTTAGAAAACGCTATGTGTAATAAGGAATCTCTATGTGCTGTAGCACAAGGACCAGATGAAGTTCAGAGAAGTATTTCAAAATCTGGAGAAGATGGAGCTGCAACCAAAACAGCAACAATGAAGAGTATACTCAAAGGGAGCTCTAAAACCGATGTTACCTGTAATGTGAAGAAAGTGAGATCTGTCTCCTTTCACAATGTCAAGATTTTCGTATTTCCACGAGCCCAGGGTTTCGGATGTGTTCCATCACAGGGTGGAGCGGCATTAGGAATGACACGCAGACATTCAGATGAAAAAGAGTTTTCATTATCTGAATCCACAGCTGCACGAAGTTCACTTGAAGCTCGCAGTTCTTACAAACCCGAACGTCGATTGTGTAGATATCGCGCCATAAGACCTATGACGTTGTCAACGCAGCGTAGAGCAGTATTAAGAGCAGCTGGAGTTAAGGAGATGGATCCCACTGAAGAGAAGGAGTGCAAAGATATCCAGTCATCTCGCAGAAATAGTGGATGTGAGTGCCGAAAAAAATGTCTTCCCAATAAGTGCTCTTGCTCCTTAGCAGGAATTACATGTGTGGTTACACGATCTGCGTTTCCTTGTAAATGCACAGAAGATGGGTGTGCCAATGTGAATGGTAGAACTGTTTACCTAGATAGAAAACGTATAAAACCGCACGTTTTAAAGACTTTAAAGGAATTACAAAAGAAAGGAAGTAAGAGCTCAAATACCGAAGATCCATGTGTTAATGCTATAAAACAAGGATGAGTCTGATGGAATATAGACAGTCTTCTCATTGATCTTTATTAGTCCCGAAAATAATCAAAGAGCTAATGACATTATGAGAAATGTTTTGCAGGTTCCTTACAAAAGTTATTTTTATTTACGGATGGACAGTTGGAGTCATTCTTTATAAAATGTGACAAAATCCACAATTTATTACGGATTTTTTGTTCAAAAGTACTATTTTGCATTTTTAAATGAAGAAATTTAACTTTTTTATTCTTGATGTATGTATTTGATGATTAATCTGGATTCTGCGGTTCACTTTAGATGTAACAAATTGATGTGTTATTCCTAATATTTTTAAAAGTTTCTGCATTTGTGTTAAATATACTAGTTTTGTTGAATTGTCAAGCTTCTATAGGGTAAATGTATGATCAAAAATTTAATTTTTCAGTTCAAAAACACCTGAAACTTAAACGTCAAAAACTCAAAACATGTCATCCATAATTTTTTTTTAATTGAAGAATTGTATAGTTCCTTATGAAGTCCAAAATTTTTGTGGGTGGAATAGTGAAGATATGATATTTCTTCCATTAAAAAACTTCATAGCTTTTCAAAATACTACAAATAAAATTACAGTGCTAGCAATTTTTTATTTTTATTTCTTGAAAATATTCTAAAAAGTAATCAGTTCCAAGTTCTTCTTCTTTTGCTTGCTGACTTTCAAATGTATTATTTTAATATTTTAAATCAAAAGAACTTTGAATTATTACTGTTAAAATTGAAACAGTGAATGTTACAGGGTGCATTTTGAACCTTTTTCTTTGTTTTCCTTAGATTCCTTATTTACATTGTTTTTCCGTTGTGTTTAACCCTATGATTCATGGTTGTAAGAATATACAAGAATGCATATGCAGGGCTTGCGAGACCCTATGCCTATTTAAAGCCAATTTTAATACATATACATAACTAATTGAAAGTAATTCAACGTTTTTGGAGTTATTAATGTACTGACATATTTCTGAATTACACCTAATAATTAGAAAGAACCTTTATCTACTAAATAATCAACAAACAATTCTAGGAAGTGGCGCCATATTTACATTTTCCTAATGCAGAACATAAGCAATATTTTAAAACTCTAATGATATTATTTATCTTACATAGAACTTAGCTGCAAACATATGACATGTTTATGTATTTTGCAAATTTTATAAAAATACCTAAGATGAGTCATTATTCAAGAGACGAATCAATCAAACACTAAATTTACTTTCACTGCTGTTGAATCACATCAGAAGTAATAGTTACAGAAAACAAAATTCACAAATTTACTGTTTCCTTCAGTTGAACGGATTGATATTTTCCACTCTGAATAGTCCATATATCTTACAAACAAGAATTACACACCATAGTACTGTGTTCCTTACAAATTGCATTTTTACATTTCACACACATGAGAGTGCTTTCCCTGTGTTTGTTGTAAGGTCAGTGTTTACACCTCTTTCTCTTGCCTGAGATAGTTGCATCTTCACGGTGATGAAATCTTCATAACATCGCATCTCTCCATTGCTTGAGTTGTCGTTTTGGAAGAATATGGATTTGACTACTGACATTTATTTGTGACTTCACCATTTGTTCTGTCAAATCTTGTCTTGAGATAAAAGGTTTCATCTCATTGGGCATGTCAAGCTTGTTTTGATTGATTGACCCTATAATGTTGACTTGTTTCTGCAGCATGTTTTCTGCTAATTGGATGCTGGTAAAAAGTTATCCATTGTAACGTTTCTAGATGATCCTTTGATACTTATAGCGAGATCTTTTACCGCATTCAGTCCCTATTGTTTCTGAATAGACTCATGTGGTTTCCTCCTTATATTAACAGATCCATCAATAGCACACACTGATTTAGCATTGGATAACCAAAATATTTGTATTCCAAATTTAGTGGGTTTGCTGGGTAAATAATGTATAAAATCTGTACAGGGTTTTCGAGGCCCTGCATGTGCATTAACGTGTTAGTAATAGATAAGTTAATTTTTTATGCAAACCAATGGATCATTTAATCGCACAATTTGTAAGAGGCTTTCCAAAGTACAAACGAGAGAATACATGGAAGGACGATAGCGCCAGATTAAAACTGTAAGATAAATTTATGGAATAAAATCCAACAAGGCTCTCCAAACCCTGCATATGCATCGTAGGGTTAAATGAGTGAACAACTTTATTTAGTCCTTTTTCAGGTCTTTACTTAGTCCTTTTTCCATGGGCAGTTTCAAGAAAATGCTGGTGTACCTATGTTCTTTTCCCATAGGTTCAATTTCACATTCGTTTGGGGGTCGATCTATATAATTCTCTGCCCAAGAATATAAAAGTTATTATGAAATTGAATCTCTTCAAATCTGAGGGTTAAAAACTACCTCCAGCACCAGTGCTTCTAAAATGTACAAGAATTTATTGATTTTAATAAAAGTTAAATCCGTCTTGTACTTTATCACGCCATTGCTGTAGTACTTTTTAAATAACTTATAACAATTTCAAAAACTATTTTCTTGCGTGATTGTGTTGTCTTATGGCTCATATTAATTTAGTTTTATGTGTACTCAACTTTGGCACCGTTGTGTACATTAATTCTGCAACCCCATCCTGGCCCAGGTTTTGCTCTGGTTTTCCTTCGGGTAGAAACAGATTTCTGATACAGGTTCTCTAGGCTTTGTCTAGGGGCATGTTTATTGTAACAATAAATCATTTCAATTCTTATGATTTTTAAACACTATACTCAGAATAATCTATAGTTCGATAATAATTTGTACATGTGAATTTTTTGTGTTAAATTACAAACATATTTATATTCTATTAGTATTATAACTCACAGCGAACTTTTTATCTTATTTAGGAATTTTTGCTTAAACTTTTGAATCCACCTCTGCCTTAGGGTCCTTGATCGGAATTGATGGGATGGTCCCTTGCTTGCTTCTGGAGAGTAAATTAGTTTATGGTCCTCCATTACTATCACTGTTGAAACTACTGTCTCTGCTCTAGACATTTTCTCCTGCGATGGGGAAACACATTTTGTAAAAAAACGAGATTCAGACTTTACACAAACTATTTAAAGAGTTTTTGATTTCAAATATTATAATAATATTTTTGAAAGAGACATCATGCCAAAGATAAAAAACTCAGCAATATTTTGAAGCATATTCTCAATAAAAACAAATGAAATAGTTACAAAGACGGTAATTTTGCATGGAGTAATTTAGACTAACTTATAAAGATGTTGAAATTGTATAATTTTCAAATACATCTTTAGAATTGTACTATAATCATTGTAATTGTCTAAAATTTCTTGTTGATGCAACACAGTCTTTAAGGGAAACAATAATTTATATCTCCACTATTTATGGATTTTTATCTACAAATCATTGAGGCATNGACATATTTATATTCTATTAGTATTATAACTCACAGCGAACTTTTTATCTTATTTAGGAATTTTTGCTTAAATTTTGAATCCACCTCTGCCTTAGGGTCCTTGATCGGAATTGATGGGATGGTCCCTTGCTTGCTTCTGGAGAGTAAATTAGTTTATGG
>NNCF01136747.1:841-13563 GCA_002313205.1 Laupala kohalensis
ACCTCAGGAGATCAGAGGAAAACCGGGACAGAATTGCCCGCGAGGAGAGAGCACGCACTCTCCAAGCGAGGCAGCGGTCATGGGATGAAGAGACGAGAGGGCGCTGGACTGCGACTCTCATTACCAACGTCAACCGTGGCTGGACCGAAAACACGGGGAGGTAGGGTATTATTTGACCCAGCTACTAAGTGGGCACGGGTATTTTAGGTCTTACCTCCAGAAGATCCACAAGGTCGTGTCGGGTGAGTGTCTTTACTGTCCGGGGTCAATCGATGACGCCTGACACATTCTTCCATTGTGGTGTGAACAACGGCGGTAACTGTTTGCTGAAGTTGGAACTGAACTGCAGCCAGGCAACATTGTCGAAGCAATGTTGCAAGGGGTGGAGTCATTGAACAATGTGGCACGATTCGCCCGGACGATCCTACTGGCGAAGAAGGCAGATCTCGATCGCGTTTGACTATGACTAAGTGCAGGAGCCTTTAATGGCTAGGTAAACAAATAGGCCTTGCCCGAAGTAATGTGCTAAACGGTACCAGGCGAGTGTCCTATGGAAAAAAAGAGAAAAAAATATTTTTATTATTATTCATTTTCTCGAAGATATACATCCGGTACATAATGAGGGCCATTACGGCATACCTCTCTCCGTGCTAATCTTTTATGTTTAACACAGTGCGCATTATTCTACAAGTTTCTAAAATAACTGATTTCTGTGTTTTAATGATCATTTTAGTTGAGTTTAGTCCTATTTTTTCAAGGCATTTCTAAGATTCTTATTTACTAAACCATTTGCTGTAATAACTATAGGAATGATATCTATGGAATCTGTATATTTATTTGTATTCTATATTTGGATTTTTTTCTTCTGATTCAGCTTTATTGATGTTATGGTCTGCTGGGTGAGTGACATCAATGAAAAATGCAGATTTTTCTTGTAAGTCATGGAGGAGGATGTCGGGTTTGTTGGCAGTAATTGTTTTGTCAGTATGAATAGGGATATCGTAGTACAATCTGTATCTCTCATTCTCAATGGTAGGAGGAGGACGGTAGTCGTAATGAGGAGATTTTTGGTTTTCTAGTTGAAGTCCTGTTCTTATTGCGAGAGCCTGGTGAATTATATTTGCAGTTAGGTTGTGGCGATGTAAATATTCTGTATTAGAGAGATTTGAACATCCAGTTATTAGGTGATCTATTGTTTCTGAGGTTCGTTGACATATTCTGCATTCACCATTTATGTCCAGTTTTTCAATATATCTTTTGTAATTCTTAGTGACGACAACCTGATCTTGAATTGCATGAATAAAGCCTTTAGTCTCACCGAATAGAGACCGATCTGAGCCAAAGTGTCGATGCGTCTTTGTCGACAATGTTGAGGGAATGGGGAAATCTACCATGGAGAGCTTCTGACTTTCATTCTTCAATCCTTTCACTGGTTGTGGTGATAGTGGGATACTAACTGTCATCATTCAGATTAAGAGAGAAACCTTTGTCTGATATGCATACTGCATTGTGAAATGGTGATGTAGCTCTGGAGAGAAAATATTCTTTCATGGTAGTCATCTGTCTATTGCAGAGTGATTGAAGGTCTGAGAGGCCTCTTCCCCCTTCTTTCCGAGAGATATAGAGTCGTTCTACAGCTGAGTGAAGGTGATGAATTCTTATTCTTATTATTTAAACACTCGGGGGAGTTGCTGGTCTCCTACCGGGCGCCTCCCCAGGTGGCGGATAGGGGAATGCTCACCAGATATGGTGGGTACCGGGGAAATAAAATACCTGAAGCGGACCAAAACTAGCACCAAGGGCACGACGGTTCCACATGTCAGTGGCGGTTTCCCGACAGCGTCTGTTTCACATCCTCTGTGGCTAACAACGATAATTGTAACTCGAAGCTTAGTTCACACGAAGTGATAACCTCTGATAGTCATCATGAAAAGGTCTTTTAGAAAAAACATTCCACCGTCCAACTCACCAGGGAAGGAGAAGGCAACATCGGATTCGGTGGGTAGCCAACTAAGAGACTCAAATGAAACAGAGACTCGTTTGAAATCACTCAACTCATAACATAAACTCTGTACTGAAAACTGGAAAGCTAAAAAACTTCACAAATGAATTAGATAGACAAAAGATCCTTAAAGCAGGACTTCAAGAAATGAGAAATACAACAGAAGACCCATTTGAATCTCAAGGTTATACAATTTATAATGGAAAATCAGGGAATAGAGTCATGAAACAGTGTNAGAGAAAAGAGTCATGAAACAGTGTCCCCAATTCGGAACAGGATTCATCGTAAATTTGAAAATAATAGATTCAATAATTGATTTTAAAGCTATTTTACCATGAATCGCAACTTTAACTTTAAAAACCACAAACAAAATCTATACTATCATAAACGCCCATGCCCCTACCAATGAGAAAAATTTTCTTACAAAAACTATTATAGAAGTAGAATAATTCTGGGATCTCTTGGATCAGACAATAAATCAAGTAAATAAAAACAACATCAAGATATTAATAGGAGATTTCAATGCTCAACTGGGAAAGGAAAAGTACAGAGATATAACTGGAAAATGGGCTCCACAAAAACAAACAAATAGAAATGGACAAAGACTTGTTGAAATTTGCAGAACACATGGGCTCATCTCTAAATCTACATATTTTAAGAGAAAACCAAGCAAACTCGAGACATGGAAACATCCTGATTGGCAAAAGGAGAATGGCAGTTGGATCATGTCTGCATGGACAAATTCTTCCATAAAGAAATTCAAAATGTTAAGGTACTAAAAGGAACTGCACAGGTTCAGATCACTATTTGGTAAAAATCAAAATCAAATTCACCCCACTAAGGAAAAAAAGCCAGAAAGTAATTGAAGATAAAAGAAAGTATGACCCACATAAATTAATAAAAAATTATTAATACCAGGAAAACACACAAAATACAATGTTAACAGATAATCTGGAAAAACTAATACCAGTGTTAAAACAACTTGCTGAAGAATTAGTCCCATTAAACTGACATAAGAAACATGCATGGTGGACTACAGAATGTGACGAAATTCATGAAGAAAGACATCAAGCCTAGATAAAATTGCAAACTCACAAAACAGAAGAAAATGCAAATAACCTCAAAAACACGAGAATTTTGTTTCCCCAAATTATCAGAAAAACAAAGCGACAACATCAAAGGGATCTCCTAAACTCAATAGAGGAAAACTTCTACAAAAAAAAATCCAGGGACTATTTCAAAGTCTTTGATAAACAATTATGTAATTATAACCCTCCTACATTATTGTTGAAAAATAAAGATGGAAAAATGGCACATAATAACAAGGAAAATGCAGAAATCATGGCAGAAGCATTCAACAAACTCTTAAACTGTGATGAACCTGAAAAGCTTTTAACAATAAACACAAACACTCTTATAAAAACAAAACCAGAAAACATAAACCCACCTACAGTACAAGAAATAGAAATAGCACTAAAAGAAATGAGAAACTATAAAGCATGTGGTGAAGATCAAGTGTTTGTGGAAATGTGGAAGCATGCAGGTAAAACAATTCGGACATCTCTGCATATTATTTTACAAAAAATTTGGATAACAGAAAAATTCCCAGAACACTGGACCACAGCTACAATTAATCCCCTTCGTAAGAAAGGAGATAAGAGTAATCCAGATAACTATAGAGGAATTGCTCTCTTAGGCTGTACCTACAAGATATTTTCCAAGATATTATATAGTAGGATCAAGGAACAACTGAATAAAGAACTAGGGGAATACCAAGGGGGCTTCAGACCTTGGAAGAGCTGTGTTGAACAAATAATTACTCTGAAATTAATCATGGCTTATTACCGAAAATGAAACAAACCTCTCTCAATAACATTTGTAGATTTTAAGAAAGCGTATGACTCTACCCATAGACCATCCTTGTTAAAAATTCTGAGACATTTCGGACTCCACCCAAAATTAATCAAACTGATAGGACTTACCTTAATAAATACAAATTCTAAAATAAAATTTAGAGGGGAACTTTCTGAACCATTTCTGGTAAAAACTGGTTTAAGACGGAGACAGCCTGTCACCACTTCTTTTTAACATAAAGTTAAACTGTTTAGGATTTGCTGATGATCTCGCTCTTCTAGCTAACAACATTCAGGAAACTAAACAACAAATAAAATCACTACAGGAAATAGCCCAGAGAATTGGCCTAAAAATATCTTTTGAAAAACCAGAAATAATGTTCACAGANGGAGAACATGACATAAAAATTATTGAAAAGTTTAAAGACACAGGAGAAATAATAACATACAACCTGAAGGAGAACACATCATGGCAAAATAGAATAAACAACTGATTAAAATGCAACATGTGACAAAGAACACTTTGACAAAAAATGCCTCTCAATAGCCACAAAACTGAAACACTACAAAGCAGTCATACATCCACAGATAACATATGCAAGTGAAACTATATTTAGAACAACTAACACAGTTGCGAAAGACAGATTACTGAAAATAGAAAGAAGAAGAATCAGAACATGTATAAATAAAAAATACCAAATGGAGTTTGGAGGCTAGCTTCGAATGAAACAGTTTACAAAGAAATAGAACCAGTGACAAGTACAATTAAAAAGAAAAGGATTTCATTCTTAGGACACTTATTGAGGACACCAGAAAATAGAATTAGCAAGAGAATAATAGAGAAGTTATGGAATAGCAACAGCAACATTAGATGGATCACAGAGATCAGGGAGGACATGAAGAAATTACAGATTACAGTAGAAGATTTGAAAGGTAAGACCGGTACACTCAAGATACTGCAAGATAAACAAACCATCCTACCAATAAAAATTAATAATCAGAGATTGGGAAGAGTGATTTCAGAAGAAGAAAGAAAAGCATGATCTGAAAGAATGAAGAAGTATTGGGCCAACAAAAAACAGAAGACAAGAAGAACCTAACTCATACATTGACTAAAGTGGTCCAACATTGGCCAAATAATAATAATAATAATAATAATAATAATTTAAACACTAGTCTGAAGATCTCTTATGACTAAGAAATTGATGATAAATGACTATGCTGTATCATGCTAAGAAGGCTCAAACAAAAATATAGATTAAAAAAATACTCTAGAGCACTCAGGTGTGGAATTAATATCTGAAATACTACAAACAAAATAACTTCAAAATCAAAGGCAATCTGAGAGTGTAACTAGAGAGTCTGCTCTGTATGTAAAGCAGATCAACCAGAACTGCTAAACAATGATCAGAAAAATTCTCTTAAAGGTCATTTTGTCACCAATTAGTTTACTAGAAGAATACCTGTCCTAAGAAAAACTCCAGTATATAGAAACAAGGAATCCAAATTTGTCAGCCAACACAGAATAAGAGGACATCATCCAAGAATCCTTAATGGATCTTTGAAGTCTTAAGAAGAAAGAAATCTGGTTCGAGGCAACGATGAAAAGTTCTTCAATTCAGGGGTGACTTCTCATATTGATACCATGAAAGGGCTGGATTGCTAGCTATTCTGATGTAAAGAGCAAGGACATTGTGATAGATAAAAATGATGGGTTAAAAGGTTTAGATGTGGCAACATAGATTTGAATGCCGATTCTAAACCATTAACTTAAACTATTATGAGTAAGTCATGTATCTGAATTAAAGGCTAATCCGGTGTCTGTGAATAAAATTGTTTCTAATGATGCAGTTGCTGTATTTTCATTTTCTGATTGTAAACTCTATGATAGTGAAAGTTATTCTGTTCAAGAAACATGATCCAGTCGCAAAAGAAATGTGAAGAAGAAGAAATGTGAAGAAGAAAGACAGAGGGAAAGAGAGAGTTACTAAGAAAAGAAAAGAAAAGGATCGGAAACATCAAAATGATTAGGGAGAAAATTGAAGGAAATAAGTAGAAGTGAAGAGAAAGGTCACATTACTGCTCAACATGTCACATTACCATGTGCTCTCCAAAAAACGTAAATTAAAAAATATTCTAATTCATCTATTATCTGCATTTCCTTTTGATAAGGGAGACTACTGCTTTCAAATAAAGAAGTTTTGTCGACAATTTTGCATAGATAAATTTGTTAAACAAGGGAAAAGGTAACAAATAATTCAAGTATTATTAGGTTTTCATCTGTTAAGGTGGAACCAGCACTCCAAATGAGCCAAATCACTGAGATGTACAATTGTTTTCTTTATTTTTAATCTAATTGCTTTAAAACACTACAATATGAATAATAACAAAGAAAAAAAAATGATTTAATTTATATCTATCAGTTAATAATATAGCACAAACAATGTTCTGGAACTTGCTAGACTTCTTTGAAATGCATAAGAGCATGTACGAACATGGCGGCTGAGCCAACTGTTTCGTGATTTATGCATCTCGCCTCAGAAAAAGTTAAATAGTATTCTCAAATATCCGGTGACCTGTAGATAAAAATAATGTAAAAAATACTACAGAAAATTTACTACAAATCAAAGTAAACTTCTGTCACTTTCATGATTTAAAAGTTGGTCTCTTTTTGAAAATAAGTGTTTTCTCCATAAGATGCAATGTATTACACCACCGTTTATAATTGCTCTTATTTCATTTAAATGGCTGATAGGGTATGTTTTTCAAGTTGAAATCACAACAAATACTTGTTACTCTGTATATTCACACCAATTTCAGATATTGTGATTTAATTCTACCTATGCTAGTGCTACCTTAAGAAACATTTCTCAAAGGCAGAATCCAATCCTTGCTGTTGGAACTTTATTTAAAATGTACATATCAGCCTCAGGAATGAAAAAAATACTAATTAGTTATTTTAAACACGTTACAAAACAGGATTTTAATTCGTTTTTACTGTGGAGGGTAGTGTAAATTTTTTGCACTTTTCTCGTTGTTTTGTAAAGATAATTTGCTGATGCATAAATTTTAGAGATAAATTCTTAATCTTAGACTGACAAAGAATGATTTATGACAGCACCACACCTAAAATCCAGACTTACAATCTTCCTAAATGATAACCAGTTGGGAATGAAAAATTGAGTCAGTATTAGGAAAAGAAGATTGTGGCTCGAGCTCTAAATCTGATTTTTTAAAATCAGAAGCAGAAAACATTGAAAACTTCATGTCCGAGTATAAATTTTCCCAATGGGTCATCCCATGTGAAATCAGACAAGATCAGACCTTCATGATTCAGAATTAGACATTTCTTTTCGTATACTGGTAGCACTATTGATTTATATGAAAAATACAAAATTTTAGATTTTTCTGACATCTGTTTTTCAGTAATTAATCTTCAAAATTAGGTTATTTGCTCCATTTACAACATGTTTTGAAATCCTTAAAAGTCTCTTCTTCAAAACTATTCGACAAAAGGAGTCGAAATTGGGGACATTGTCTTAAAATTTTTAGTTTTAATATGATGTTCAACTTGAATATGTTAAAACATAATAATAATTTTAAAAAATGTTTCAAAAATATATTTTTTAATACCTCAAAACCAAAATTTTAAATTCTTTTGAAAACAATAAATTGTATTTAGGAACCTAATTATAACACAAGTTTGAAGATAGGATGAGAATGGAATCATATTGAAACAAATAATTCGTTTTAGCAATGCACGTTAAATTGACTGATTTGAAACTGATGGAAGCTGTACTTATCATGTTCAATTTAGTGTCTATACACATTACCAAAAGCTTGAAGGCACCATAGGAAATATTGTAGCTAATGCTAATCATTTTAATAATTAAATGGTCATGCCGCAAATTGTTTATTTACAGTTGCATGTCAAAATGAAAAATGCAATTGAAAATCTCACCAAATGTGAAGTCTGTTCAGAGATAACTTGTGGGTAAAAACTCAAAGCTGCTGACATTCTCTGGGAAGTTTGTCATGTGTATGGACCAAATGTGATGAGTGATAGTGTTGTGCATCACTGGTGTTGTTCATTTAAGAGTGGACAGACAAATATCCATGACAATAACAGAAGTGGCTGGCTGTCTATAGTGAACAATGAACTGTTCCAGATAACTGACAAAAACTTTCATAAAAACTGGCAATCCACAATATCTAAACACTCTGCAAGTTTTTCTAGGAATCTGTTGCATGAAGACATGTCTAAAAATTTAGGCCATCACAAGCTCTGTGCTTGCTGGGTGCCAAAAATTCTTACCGAGATCTCAGGCAGCAGAATTTTATGCAGAAGGAATTTCGAAACTAGTTCAGAGATATGACAAATGTTTAAATCTGAGTGGTGAAAATGTAACAAAATAGAGATCTGTAGTTTCAAGATGTAAATAATTAATTTTCTGTACCTAATTCAGTGCTTTTTCAGAGCCTATTTCTTTCTGGACAACCCTCATTCATTTTATTGAAAACACATGTACCTAGTTAATTTAAAAACACTTACTCCACATACATAATTGATATATCCTTCACTCATATCTAAAACTAACTCTCTTTTTTTTCTTTTTTCAGGGACGGGGGAGGGCGGCAGCTAGGAGCAACCTTAATACTTATGATTGAAAAAACAATTATAATAAGAAATTTCTTGAATGTTATTTTGAGACATTCACAATACCTTACAAGGGAACCTTCAACAAGCGCAGGTTAAAAGTGGTCCTGCTTTATTTTTATACTGAAACATGGAAAATTCTACAACATGAAAATATTAGTGATGATGGTACACTGGAAGCCACTAAAAAGATTGAGAAGTTTGCCAATTTTTGGCTTCTACTTTCTGCTCACACTTTGGTCAATCATGAGGAAAGTCAACCATTTTCACTACAGGCCAAAACTGTTGCTATAGTAAAAGGTCACCAATTGCTGCCCAAGTTTTGCATTGCATGTCCTGATATCAACTCAATATCCTTCTTCGATTCTGAATTTCAATGATACGACAAAATACGAATATGTATCGCCTTATAATTAAGATTTTTCTCACATTTGTGAGACATTAATTATAAAGTTTTATTGCTTTGAATTTGGTGTTAAATTAATGAAACAAATTTAATTTTTGTTATGTCATTTAAAGTAACAGAAATTTTACTTCAATTTAAAAAAAGGAGGTACGCAAAACAAAACACATTTTGTTAATAGTTTCATGTGATAATTTATTTCTCTTATATCTGCCAAAATCAAAAACGTTTAAATGTATTGTGGCACACCCTTTAATTTCCTCCTATTATATTATCATCATTTTGTTAATGTAAGGTTTGTCACAGTCAATATTTAAATGAAAAACTATATTTATAGATCTTAATTTTACTTGAATTTCTCCACAGAAATAGAGAATAGGAACTTGGACACGAATAACGTTGTTAGCTGAACTTATTCAGTTTTACTATTTGACTTGAGTGCATCAGCTCTTCCTTTTCTCAAATGCGCGGTAAACAGCAATTGTTTGTTTCCATTTGCGTTTCTTCCTTGAATGGTGAAGACACCTGGAAGTCAGGTGAGTCAAAGTTCAGCCCCGAGATTCGGCTGTCCTACTCAAATGTTAGCTAGTTTAGGGTTGTACAAGACATAAAAACTGCTCTTCGGCATGCGAAAGGAATCGGTTTCGTGATTTTTTTCAGTGTCTTCCAAAGTGCCATCGTCACTAATATTTTGAGATGTCATACTATTTTCCTAGTAGTCCATATGTTTCAATATTTAAAAAATCTGGATTACTTTCGAACTGTGCTTGTTGAAAGTTCCCTTGTTAGTCTCATAAATAGCGCAATGCGTGTTGTATAAATGTTATTTCATTAAAGGCACACGAATATCCACTGTCGTATCAGGAGTGGATTTTTCATTCTTCTTTCAAATTATTAGTATTATATATTTCACTTAAGGTTTTTAACTGTATTCTCCCTCTGCTTTGTACATCTCAACTGCTAGCAGTTTAGACTAATTAGCTAAGTAGTTTCCAAGACTCTTCAATTAGTGAATAAAAGGAACAGTGCGGCTGAAATATATATTTTCCTACATCTATACCAAACTTTCAAGTGAAATACTGCTAATACAAATGTAATACATATTAAATACACTTCCAGGACAGAAAATTTAAAGAAAAAGTTTGGAGCCATTTAATGGATTCCTAAATACACATAAGCACATACACACATGTGATAATTTCACAGCTCTGGGCATTGCGCTAAGCAAAAAAATATCAAAATAGTGATATTACAACTTTCAATAAAAAATTGGGCCAAATATAAGAACATGGCCCTATCAGGGTTCGAAAAAAATCATAGATGCCATATTACTACAAATATTATTGCAGTTCCAAAAATTTAAGTGTATTCTTCGCTCTTCATATTCATATTTATTCATATCTTCATATTAGTTATAAAGAAATATTGTTCCGCACTATTTTCTTCTCTCCGCCACTGTTTATACTAGTATGTTAGGGTATGATAATTATAATATGGCTCGCTACATCGAGCCATGAACAATTATAAACGTAGGCTTCCGCGGCCGGAGTCCGGGACAAACCGGGGGGGACAAGGCCACAGCACGATGGCCGAAACGTTGGTAGTTACATCTACTAAGACGCGGTTTGTCCCGGACCAACAAGCTTATAATTATAAACAATTGTTCGGTCACAGTCGGCGATGTTAGGTTAGTCCCGGCGATTCCGTTTTAAGAAAATCTGTTGAAGTGTGAAGATGGAGGCGATGGAAGAGGTAGCAGCACTCGTGGAAGGATATACGAAGAAAAAGGTCAGGATAGGACCATAATGTTAAATTGGTCCAAAAATTGTCTACATCTAATTCCGAAAAAAAAAATTATTGGAGTTGGACTTCGTCCACTCCTGGAGAACAAGTGTGCCCAATCACGAAGCTATGCCTTTTCGTAGTATTTCTGGGCTCCGCAACTTTTACAAAAAACTCTTAAAATTATTTTTTTTAAATTGAACAAGAAAATTTAAAAACTCGCTGCGTTATCTTCTTGGAATCCTTCTGTAAAATGCATATGCAAAGTTGAGGAGTTTTTGACCCATCCGTCTTCGCGGTATGCGTGGATAAACAGTCTCACAAACTGTTTTAGATATATGTATCGATTATTAGAGAGGTTATGTGCATGGACCGCATCGCCAGCTTGCGATGCCACAAATATTATGCAATCTTCAGTTCACGAAGGATAATTTAACAACGTGGTGCACTGCATGATCGAGTGAGTGTACGAGGAACCTACAGAAATTCTGGGGGAATTTTTTGTTAATTTTTGATCCTTGATCCATATATGCAATGAAAAAGATCACCTAGTCTGAATCATCTGTCATTACGAAGTTCCTTTTAATACTCTTCTTTAATTACACATATCGATTAATATTTGCTCAAATTTAAATGCTACATTGAAAACTATCTTTTAAAATTATTCGCGTTTCGTTGTATTACGGATAGTTTTTGTCTAATATACTACGGTTATAATTTTTAATTTTTCTCTCAATGTACACATAAGAAAAATGAGTTTACGTAGAAGAGAGGCGATTGGTTTCCGAACTTTTCGCAGGCCAGACTTAATAAGAGGACGTGCAGGAAGCGGACATCACGCACACCAGGAGAAATTTAACTAAGCTGATTTTGGTGGTGGATATTTTTTTTTTTTTTTTGGGGGAGGTCTTAAGGTTGAGCCTCAACCTTTCCTGAAGCATCCAGTTTCAAGAAAATAAATTGTGTTTGGTATGTAGGCGTATTATTCGCATTGGCTAGCATAATCATACAGTATAGTGAATTGACTTAAAATTGCATCATTTTGCCCAAAACTTTCCATGTTCTTGAACCGCAGTCCCGAAGATCTGAATCCCTCCCAAAATAAAATCCTGGATCCGCCTCTGGCGGAAGTATTTTACTTCCAGTCACTTTTTAGCGTAAAAATTTCAGAAACTTCATGTGAATGGACTCTGACGCATAGCCGTGCAGTGCAATTTACGCGGACCAGAGGGTCTTTTCGTGGCCGTTAACATTCGACGCAGGACATTCATGTCACCAAGTTGTTTAGAACGACGTTGTCGCCACCATGCTCGCGGCAAGTTGATGTTAAGAGTTAATTGACCGACATCAATTCGTAGCACCTAATTTCAAATTATTTTAAATATTTTTATTTAAAAGTAAAATTTTGAAAATGACTAATTGTGCACAAAATTCTTTTGAAAGAGTTAAAGATTTATTTCAACTTTGTTATGTACGAATTTAAATTTTTTTGTTAATGCTATAAGACCATAGAAATCTCTTAGATTGCGGTGAACCTCACCGCCAGGTAACAGATAATCATGTTACGTCGAATGAAAATGGGAGACGGGACCGGGGTTCGAACCCGGGACCTTGAGCTTTGCGCGCTCATGCGCCTACCGACTGCGCCATCCCGTTCGCCACCCGGGCCCGTCTACCATTCTCATTCAACTTGTGAAACCCAAAGACCTCTGAGGTGGTCTCGTAGAGACTAAACTCCTCATCTGAGGCGACTCCCTTAGGAAGTACCCCGGACCTTGAGCTTTGCGCGCTCATGCGCCTACCGACTGCGCCATCCCGTTCGCCACCCGGGCCGGGATGGCGCAGTCTCTACGAGACCACCTCAGAGGTCTTTGGGCTCATATTAATTTAGTTTTATGTGTACTCAACTTTGGCACGGTTGTGTACATAAATTCTGTAGCCCCATCCTGGCCCGGGTTTTTCTCCGTTTTTCCTTCTGGTAGAGGCGGATTTATCATACAGGTTCTCTAGGCTTTGTCTAGGGGC